>JANAVB010001756.1:0-185683 GCA_029216955.1 Iris pallida | reverse complement strand
CCGAATTCTGCCCGAATTCTGTCAGAGTTCTGCCTTTGGAAAAACTATAATAGAGAGGAATTCTGATCATTTAAATCACTCATTCACTTTCACCTCTTCTCTTCTAAGCTTACTTTCTTTCCAAAGAGGTTTCTCAAAAGCTTTCATTTTTAAATTCCAAGCCAGTTACAATTCTCTAGTCAATTTGCCGGTAAGGTGCGGTCCAGAAGATTTTAGAGAAATTGTAATCAGAGGCTTGATTGAAGAAAGACTCTTAAAAACTGAAGTTGGTCGAGTTCTTCGAATCAAAGCTCGCGCCTGTAGAAGTTGCAAGGACTTCGTATGAAAACTTACGAGATTTTCCAATAGTGGATTCAACTGGCAGCTAGAGTTCTTCCGACTGGACTAGTCCTCACAAGAGAAAACCAGTATAAATCGATGTGCCTTGCGTTTGCCTTCTGATATCTTTTCTTTTACAGTTATTACTTTGTGTTTATTGATATTATTTCTGTGATCTAACTGCTAACAAGTTTTTAATTAGCAATATTCTGCTGCCTACTCTATTCATCCCCCTCTAGAGTATTCTGCTTTACGACTTCGTTCCTACATAAATAGTATCATCTAGGCTTAACAGAGTAGAAGTAGGCAAGCATGAATATATTATAGATTAATAAAATGTATTTATTGTTCTAGATCTAGTTAGGACTATGTAAGACTAGCATACTACTATAATTCATATTTGGTTTTGGTTAAAAGAAGAGATTAGTCAGTAGATATTGTTTAGAACTTAACCAACTTGTACATAATAACAAGAGGATATCCAGCTTACTTCCTTTTCTCGATCACCCTGAGCAAGGCAAGTACATTCCATGGTTTATGTTCATTTACATTCACATCTTGTGCTTTTCTTGTGAGACATTGTGACACAGTATATCATGTACTCTTGTAATTTATGTTCCTGTATTTGCTTGTATTTGGGGAGGGAAAATACACTAGATAGCTGACCAAACCCAAAATAGAAATTCAGGTTGATAGCTTAGGTTTCACATCGTTCACGTGGGACTCTAAGCTGTACCGATATTCATGTACTCCTGTACTTATTCCTGTACTCACCCCAGTCGGTCACATATGCTAGTTGTATTTTAAATATTATGCACATGTCAGGTTCTTGTACTTCATGTTCAGGATTTATTTTATGTACTTTATTTTCCTGTACTTCCTGTATTTACATTCCTGTACTTCACCTGTTCTTTACTTTCCAGTACTTTACATCTTCATGTTTTCCTGTACTCATTTCCATATCATGATGTTCTTGTTCATTACCTAGAATTGTACTTTGCTTCGCTCCTAACTGGATATGTTGTAGGTGAGCTAGAGGCTATGTGTGACACCTATTACGGGCAGGAGCCTGGAGGCATAGTTGAGCCAGCTAGATTTTCTCTGGACCTAGAGGCTGAGGAGGCCTAGTTACCTTTAGTAGCTTTATATTCATTTATACTTGAGACTCAGACTTTACTTTACTTTACTTTTCTGCTGAATGAATGTAATAATAACTAGACATGTACTCTAATTTCTGGGAACGTTTATAGATGCTGTGATTGTACATATTCATAGATTGACTTGTAGTTTCCATAGATTGGTATAGCTTATATTTTTGTGTCTAACGACGAAGGCTGGGCGTGTCAGACTCGTGTTCGATTATTCGGAAGTGGGTCATGACATATTTTTAGTGGTGGCCATGCAAGTCTATCCTAATAGTACTTAGGTTATTGAGTACTATTAGGGGACTTGCTAATCTAGGGAAAACTCATCGCAGCATAGGATTGCAGAAAATGGTTATGGGTATATTTTACTAGATTGCTTATTACCTTAAGGTTACTTATTATCTTAAGGTTTAGGCCATTTACAGTTTTCTATTATTTAGATGGTTCAGACACGCAATACCGGAATTGTTGATCCACATGTACTTGCGACTTTCGAGCTTTCATCACCTCATGTCGCCCCTACTATCACCATTGGTAGTACGCAGTTGATGGAGATGTTCCAGGAGTTCCTTGATGACCAGAGGGAGCAGGCCGTCCTTTTTGAGCCAGACTTGTAAATGCACTCTCCGAGCCAGGAAGGACTTCTGATTTCTAGACTCTCGGACATTTGGATTTTCTCGACACTGAGCGCATTCCTTGTACCGAGGAGCAGATCGAGAACATGGAGCCGCCACTTCTGAGGATCATCTAAGTTTCTGAGGGTTCGACTCCTCTAAAGATTGGAGCCACCATCCAGGAGATCCAGAACACAGCACGGACCATAGAACGAGATGGAAAGCTGAAGCCTAAGAGAGACATGAAGACTTATGACGGAGTTAGCAACTACTATGGAACCGCAAAGCGTCGCAACACTTAGTCGGTGCTTCTTCAGTCACATCATCCGTCGCATCATCAGAGGCAGATTTAGGCGCACCTCTGTTGTGTGTTCTACGAGAGGACGAGACATCAGGTTGACAAGTATCGCAAGAGGCTCGGACTCTGCCAATACTGCGAATCTTCTGCCCACCGAATGAAGGATTGCTAGCAGGTTTCTGATCACAATGGTCGAGGAGCATCAGGATCTCATCAGTTAGCATCCCAGCAGCCATATCTTTCTGCCAGAGCCCCTGTACTTCAGCCCCAGCGGAAGATCTAGACTCAGATTCAGACGACAAACACTTACAATTTTTGTCGTCGCCAAGGACATCACTACAAAGAGTGCCGCAAGAGACTGAGGCTATGCTTGTTCTGTGGATCGTCTGCCCACCAAGTCAAGGATTGTCCGGAGGTTGCTGATCGCACTGTCCCAAGGACGAGCACCAAGAGCATCAGAACTGCAGCAGAGGGACTCACTGTAGTACCCCGCTCCACGAAGGCACTAGATAGACAGAGAGATCGGATTGCTGGCTCTGCAACAGAAGACAATTGATCTGGGTGAGTGGACGAAGTCTCATTTGCTGATTCGCTTACGCCTAATAAGAATCTGAGTTTTTAATTGAACACTATTGTCAATAACAAGATGATAAATCATTGAGTATGCTTTAACAGAATCAACATGTTGCTTTGCTAATAACAAAAGAGATGAGATGCTTTCATATATCTATCACATTTTATCGAGTATATTTCCATGCTTATTGATATTGAATTATTGCAAAAGAATGAAATGCTGGATAGATTGCTAATTGTACAAGAGTTGACCGAAAAGAGATGATACGGCTTGTCCGTATAGAGAAAAGAGTAGAGCTACTGGCTCGATTACATGAAAAAGAAGAAGATGAAAATGTTTACAAGTTGCTAGATTGGTGCATGATTAGTTTTATTTGATACCTACATTTGCATTGGTCTAGACGGCTTGCGCACAAGTATTAGTCTCTCGATCGATACTGGAGGTACCTAGAATCGATCGACCTTAGGAGAGAACAGGACACCTGGGGCTAGAAGTCCCCACAACCAGAGGAGGGTGTCAGTCTATTAGTGAGATAGGCTAGAACGTTCCAACTGCTAATATGGGAATGCCCATGGACCACAGAGCTATATTCAAGCATATAGACAAAGATGATTGTAAACCTAATACGTTGGGACAGAAAAGTATGCTTGTTATATATCGAAATTGTGCTAACCTATTTGGTGCAGGGATGACTGTCGGCTATGGGTAAGAATCACTGAGAAGTGATATGTACGTGTTTCTTAAGTTTTCTATATGAATTGCTTGAAAAGATTAATCTGTTGCAAGAATTGCTATGTTCCGTCCAAAGAAATTATGATAATCATGCTTGTAATTTGCATGTGAATGTCTTGAATAAGAGAAAAGAATGCTAATTCTGTTGTACCAAAAGAAATGATATGGCTCATGAAACACGCTGCGCACTCCACAGAAATGAATAGTCCCTTGTTTGCTTGAGATGAAATAAAATAAAATGAACTGTGGCTTTTCAAAGATGTTTTCAAAATAGATGTAAACTGACTCTGTATTGCATGAAATGAATATAGGTAAAAGTAGCAAGGATCACATCACAAGAAATGTTTTCTCACTAAATGAACAGTGATCGTTTCAGACAAATGTAGCTCTTTGTTCACAATTCACCGGTATGCTGATAAACTGACCCACCATCAGTCTGCATACAGGTACAAGATGCATCGAGAAGGATAGTCCAAAGAGATAGCCCGAGCCTCATCCTCAGGAGCCAGAAATTAGAAGAGATGCTAAGAGATGGACATCTATTGCAAGAGTTGGTTTTCTATATAAAAGGATGTAATGTACGGGAACGGGATCATTGTAATCTGAAATGTTTCTAAGAGAATATAAGCATTGTATCAGAGTGAAATGAGAGCTTGTAATCTATTCAAAGAATATCAATAAAGAGAATTGTTCTTGTTACCATTGTGTTCAATTCATATATCTGCCAAATGTCTGCTGATGCTTCAAATATCTGTAATATGTTCTGCTGCGTATTGTCAACCTTGTCTGTCTTGTCTTGTTACAGGTCTTGGCCTTGTGCAAACAAACTTAGGACTTGCACGGCATCACACCCAAGCGAGGACGAACGGTCTCACAGAGTCCGAAGCGAGGACGATAAGACTCTACGGGATCGGAGCGTGACATAATGATATCAGAGCAACATGATCCTCTGGCCAATTGTTGATTCAAAGATGTTCTCCTGATCGAAATTCTTTGCCCGCTTGATATCATCAATGGGATGAACGTTCCATGCAATCAGTCTGTAAATTTTTTTATAATGCCGGCACATGTTTTTATCGATTTGATTGATTGAAGATTGAAATGTTTTATTGAGCAAGAGTTTTGATATGATCTAAATTGAGAGTTTTATCGATTGATGATGGCGAAGGATGAGGACTATCGCATGCTAAGGATATCGTAAGTTTCTCCTTAAGTTTCGAGGATAAAACTTTTTCTCGGTGGGTAATTATGTGGTACCCCGCTTCGCGAAGGCACTAGATAGACAGAGAGTTCGAATTGCTGGCTCTGCAACAGAAGATGATTGATCTGGGTGAGTGGACGAAGTCTCATTTGCTGATTCGCTTACGCCTAATAAGAATCTGAGTTTTTGATTGAATGCTATTGTTAATAACAAGATGGTAAATCATTGAGTATGCTTTAACAGAATCCACATGTTGCTTCGCTAATAACAAGTGAGATGAGATGCTTTCATATATCTATCACATGTTATCGAGTATATTTCTATGCTTATTGATATTGAATTGTTGCAAAAGAATGAAATGTTGGATAGATTGCTATTGTACAAGAGTTGCCCGAAAATAGATGATACGGCTTGTCCGTATAGAGAAAAGAGTAGAGTTACTGGATTGATTACATGAAAAACAAGAAGATGAAAATGTTTACAAGTTGCTTGATTGGTGCATGATTGTTTTATTTGATAGCTATATTTGCATTGGTCCAGACGGCTTGTGCACAAGTGGTAGTCTCTCGATCGATACTGGGGGCACCTGGAATCGAACGGCGTAGGAGAGAACAGGACACCTGGGGCTAGAAGTCCCGCAAGCAGAGGAGGGTGTCAGTCTATTAGTAAGATGGGCTAGAACGTCGCAACTGCTAATATGGGAATGCCCATGGACCATAGAGCTATATTCATGCATATAGACAAAGATGATTGTAAACCTAATATGTTGGGACAGAAAAGTATGCTTGTTATGTATGCAAATTATGCTAACCTATTTGGTGCATGGATGACTGTCGGCTATGGGTAAGAATCACTGAGAAGTGATATGTACGTGTTGCTTAAGTTTTCTATATGAATTGCTTGAAAAGATTAATCTATTGCAAGAATTGTTATGTTCCGTCCAAAGAAATTATGATAATCATGCTTGTAATTTGCCTGTGAATGTCTTGAATAAGTGAAAAGAATGCTAATGTTGTTGTCCCAAAAGAAATAATATGGCTCATGAAACACGCTGCCCACTCCACAGAAATGAATAGTCCCTTGTATGCTTGAGATGAAATGAAATGAAATGAACTGTAGCTTTTCAAAGATGTTTTCAAAAGAGATATAAACTGACTCTGTATTGCATGAAATGAATATAGGTAAAAGTAGCAAGATCACATCACAAGAATTGTTTTCTCACTAAATGAACAGTGATCGTTTCAGACAAATGTAGCTCTTTGTTCACAATTCACCAGTATGCTGATATACTGACCCACCATCAGTCTGCATGCAGGTGCAAGATGCATCGAGAAGGATTGTCCAAAGCGATAGCCCGAGTCTCATCCTTAGGAGCCAGAAATCAGAAGAGATGCCAAGAGATGGACATTTATTGCAAGAGTTGTTTTATATATAAAGGGATGTAATGTATGGGAACGAGATCATTATAATCTAAAATATTTCTAAGAGAATATAAGCATTGTATCAGAGTGAAATGAGAGCTTGTAATCTGTTCAAAGAATATCAATAAAGAGAATTGTTCTTGTTACCATTGTGTTCAATTCATATATCTGCCAAATGTTCGCTGCTGCTTCAAATATTTGCAATATGATCCACTGCGTATTGTCAACCTTGTCTATCTTGTCTTGTTACAAGGTCTTGGCCTTATGCAAGTGCAACTTAGTCTTGTACTGCATCACGCCCAAGCGAGGACGAACGGTCTCACAAAGTCCGAAGCGAGGACGAAAAGACTCTGCGGGATCGGGGCGTGACACTCACCTCTCCAAACACAGCAGCCATATGGAGCATTACCACAGGGGCCAGCCTACGATAGGACAGCTGAAGAAGTTGAAGCAATTCCAGTCCCGGAGGAATACTGAAGATAGACTGAAGATCGAGGGCTTTTCTTGCATGGTTGGAGATGACCGTGGATCATGATTCGCATTCTAATTTAGACTTTGTAGAATTTCCTTGTTTTCTGTTTGAGAGCTTGAAAGATTTTGTTTTCTATCCTAAAAACTTGGTTTCTATTACAAATATTACTCCCATTCTAGAATTTGTCCCTTATTCGTAACTCTGTTTCTTATTTCAAGATTGTTTCCTATTCGGTAAACTTGTTTCATATTCACTATTCCATAATTATTGCAAATCTGCTATTTGATACCCTGTTTTAATATTCATTATTCATGGTTTTGATTTCTATTGTTGGCCTCTATTTGAAATGTTTTGTTCCCTATTCGAACTTTGTGCTATTCGAGATTTTATTCCTACTCAAAATTTTATTTTGAAACTTTGTTCCCAATTATAACATTGTTTGAACCTTCGCTTTTATTTGACGCTTGTTTGAGATTCAGTCCCTATTCGAGACATTGTTTGAAGATTTTTGTTTCCTATTTTGAGACTTTGACTAGCTCCCTATTTGAGATTCTATTTCCTATCCATGACTTTATTTTCTATTCGAGATTGTTCTCTATTCGTGGCTTCGTTTCGACTTATTTGAGATTTTGCTTGTTTCATATTCACGATTTAGAACCTTGTTTCCTATTCGTTGATTGATACTCCTCCATTCACTCTTCATAACCTTACTTCCTATTCGAGATTTCTATTCAAGATTTTTGTGTCCTGTTATGACTTTGTTGATATTTGATTTTCTATCTAAGATTTGTTTCCTATTGAAATTTCTTTTCCATTCGAGGTATTGTTTGAGACTTTGTTGCCATTCGAGATTTTGTTATATGTTGATTCCTGTACAAGATTTTTGTCCTTATTTTGAGATTTTGTCTTCTATCTGATACCTTGCTACTATGCAAACTTTGAAACTTTGCTATTTATTCGGGATTATGTTCCCTATACGAAATTTAGTTGCCATTCGAGATTTTATCTTCTATTTGAGACCCCGGTTACTATTTGAAACTTTGTTTCGTGTTCAAGATCTACTTCTAAAAATCTCCTTGTTGTTTCTTAGCACCTAATAAAACCTTTATTTTCTAAAAGACAAATAATATCACCTTTTACCGTAACTTAGACTATTGGAATTCATTTTGAATTCTTTGAAACTCTCTTATAATTTCTATGGATAAGGTTGAGAGATTATTTGATGACCTACTAGGGCGTGGCAGTTGTGCACTATTGCCTTTATCTGTATTACGGAGACTGAGGGTTCAATGCATCCAGCAGCGTATTGGCGAGGCATGAACTCTAAGTTGAAGTGATTTCAGACATTCATAGGTTTTCGAATATTATTGAGACTTCATCCTAAATTCTTTTGATCTCTTGAGTTGCTTCATTGTTTAAAAGGGTAAGTTGATAGAGTATTCGATAACATATCGTTATTGGAGTCACGGAACTGAAAGTTCACTACAGTCAGATATATACTGGCGGGATAGGGATTCTAAGTAAAGTGACTTCAAATATCTATATATTCTCGGATACCATAGAGACTAAATCCCCTTTTCATATGATTATTGATTTTTTAGAATCACAAATCCTTTCATGTTCACCTTGATAGTTTCCATGCATTTTCTCAATCAACCCTTGCAATTTTTCTTCTTGCATTTATCGTTGGATCATTTGATTTTTAATACATATTGCTAGATTTTGATTCCGTTTCACTAGATTTTAATCGTACCTATATTGATCGTGTTTTGTCTAAACTTCGACTTTTTCTCCTGCCTATCTAACAAGTGATTTTCCTATCATGCTAAAATTTTAATTTTGATCATGCTTAGAAGATTGTGCCCTCATGATTTACCCCTCTAAGTTGTAATTAAACTTCATCCCAACTTGTGCCTATTTGATCTTTGACCATTGTTAAAACGTGTTATTTCAACTTCTTGTATCTAATTATCGTACTTGGTCTCAAGGTTTGGAGAATCCCAGAGTTGCACAGGATCGACAGAAGCACTAGGCGGACATCAGCAGACGACCTCTAGAGTTCGCCGTTGGAGATGTGGTATTCCTGGAGATCTCGTCGACCCAAGACACTACCCAATTTGGCAGAGGCGAGAAACTCAGTCCTAGATACATCAGACCCTTCGATGTGACAGAGAGGATCGGCGAGGTTGCATATCGATTGGCACTTCCAGCTAATCAGGAGGGGATACATAATGTCTTCCACGTATCCCAGCTCCGCCGCTACATTCCTGACCCGAGTCATGCCGTCGACTACTCAGAGTTGGAGGTGGGCCCGCGTTTAACCTACATAGAGCAGCCGGTGGAGATCCTTGACCGAAGAGAGAAACAGCTGCGGAACCAGACGATTTCGCTTGTCAGAGTCATGTGGAGGCACCAATTCCTAGGAGAATCCACGTGGGAGCGCGAGGATGAGATGCAGGAGCGCTATCCTAGTTTGTTTGCCTGATTGTACTTTTGTTTTTGAGAAATATCAATTTCAAATAAATAACTTGTAGAGTTGTGAATAATCACTTTTGATTTGGACTTTAATAAATGTGATTGTTGTCCCCTGAAATTTCGAGGAAGAAATTTTCTAGGAGGGAGATTTGTAACCCCACTTTCCTGACCTAAATAAAAATGTACTATTTTCCTATGGTTTAAAGAGAATTTTTAGGTGAATATTTTATAGTAATTAATGATTTTACATGCTAAAGTTAATTTCATTTTTTTGGCTCATGGCATTTCTGGACTTCTATCCTTTGGATCCAAATTGTTGGATCCTTTATAAACTTTGGGCCGGCTAACTCTTTGAAGCCTACTATATCACAATTGGTGGGTGGAGAGAGGATTCAAATCCTAAATTGCATAGCTTAGCCAAATTCTTGGCGCCAAAGTGGCTTAAACCACAAGCAACTAACGGCCAGATCGTTATATATATACCACCTTCACTCTCCTTCATTCTGTTCCCATTCCTAACAACTTCTTGACAGAAGCTCTCTTCCTCTCAACTCCTTTCTTCTCCAATTTCCCCAAACTCTAACCCTAAATTTCTTGGAGAAGAGACCACAGCCAATGGCGATGATGGCGATGACCTCCTCTGGAAGCTAGATCGTGTGTTCACGACGACGACAACGACGACGGTTGTTCCTTCGATCGGCGACGCGTGGGTGGATCTTCGACGTCTCCTTCTTCCCTGGTAAGTGTAGATCGATCCTTCTATTCTAGAACTGGACAAATCCTGAACAATTTTGAAGAATTAATGTTTGGTTTTTCTTAATCGAGGTTGATTCACTCTTTCTTCTAGTGAGGACGTCGAGGAATTGACGCTGAGCCTCCGTTGATCTTTGAAATTGCTCGAGTGAGTCTAGATCAATCGATCGGTGAGTTGTCGAACTAAGTTGATCTTGACCTGCAATTTTCTTCGTTTCTTGAAATTTCTCGAATTATTCTCAGATCTGGATTGTTCAGTCGGAACGAATCGACTCTGTGATAATTCAATCGACGAGCTTGATCTAGGTTGTTGTTTTGATTCTTGTTTTGATTTTCTTTTGGAATTTCGGATTTGATCGAGTTTTCAGCGTTCGATGTGGAAATCTATTTTCTGGAATCAATCGAATCCATCTCGAGTTCTTGTTGGATGATTGATCCGGTTTCGATTAGTAGAATCTTGGGTTGAATTCCTGCAATTCTTGGTTTCGAAGAAACAAAGGAGATGCAGGAAATTAACACCGTGTTTCTGATCACAACTTGTTTGATGTAATGTACCAACCAGGGTTGTAGCAGTAACGCGGACACGTGAAGCTCGTATCCGGTTCTGAGGAGAGGCCTCTTTTCGATTGCGACTCATCTCAAGTAATTTCCAACCTCCTTGCTAGTGAAGAGTCGATAATTGTGTAGCTTAACTGCAGATTGCCGTATCCAGTGCTCGTGTCCAGATTGATTGTATTCAAGTGTCAGTCGTGCCGTAGCCGTGTCTACCTCTGTTGTGTCGGCGTAGAGTAAGATGCAAGGGTTCTCGTGTTCAGTGATTAGGCTTGTGTCGGGTGCGTGGAGTTTGAGTGTCTACACCCGTCGTTAGGACTTAGCAACAATGTCGTGTTGGTGTCAGTTGCAAAGGGTGATCGGATACGTAGTAGTATGTGCAAGCAGTAGTGAAGATTTGCCGCTGTGGATGTTATAACTGTTAAATTCAAATTCATTTCTTTGTATAAGAGTCTGTAGTGTCATATTTAATTACCATGGATAGCTGTGGAGTGGATTAAATTGGTTATGTATAATTCCTTTTGTGTGAGCTGGTTTTGTTTGAGAGTTGTAGGCATTTTGTCTGGACTAGTTGCTAGCTGTTAGCTTTTGAAATGCTAGGTTTTAATAAAAAGGAATTGGGAGCTCAGTTATATTTTGCGTGTGAGTACTTGCTCTCCTTCTTAATTTAGCAGTACAGCAGATGCTGAGTCTTTTTCTAGTTTGAAATCTTGCTAAAGTTTAAATCCATCAGTTAACTGAGTGTTGATGGCATAAATTGAGTTTTGCAAATTCAGGTGTTGTCCTTAAAGGAGTATTGAACCAATTTCTGCTATCTACAAATACTTGGCTTTGAGGTTAGGTTAGCTATTGCTAACTACTACCAGTTGCTGGTTGATTGAGTAGGAATCTATAACTTATGGGTTTATGTAAACAGTTGCAAGCCTGGGAACCAAAAATGGTTTTGTTGTAATGGAGTCAAGTTATGCAGTACAGGATGAATATGAAAGGAGTAGCAAATGACTATATATTAAGTGTTATTTGGTTCTAATATGCTTAGTGCTGAGTTTACTATTCAGTCAATTGAAGCATGTAGGGTTCGAACTCACTACTATAGAGCACCTAGGTTAAGTAGTATTGTTTATCTTTTGTGTGTGGTTAATTTGTACAGTTTTGAGTTTGGTCTGATTGAACAGTAGCAGTTAGATTGTCATATAAAATTACTAATCACTTAATTAGTCTAAATAGTATCATCTAGGATTAACATAGTAGAAGTAAGCAAGCATGAATATATTATAGATTAGTAAAATGTATTTATTGTTATAGATCTAGTTAGGACTATGTAAGACTAGCATACTATTATAATTCATATTTGGTTTTGGTTAAAAGAAGAGATTAGTCAGTAGATATTGTTTAGAACATAACCCACTTGTACATAAGAACAGGAGGACATCCAGCTTTACTTCCTTTTCTCGATCACCCTGAGCAAGGCAAGTACATTCTATGGTTTATGTTCATTTACATTCATATCCTGTGCTTTTCTTGTGACACGGTATATCATGTACTCTTGTACTTTAATGTTCCTGTATTTTCCTGTATTTGGGGAGGGGAAATACACTAGATATGTGACCAAACCCAAAACAGAAATTCAGGTTGATAGCTTAGGTCTCACATCGTGCATGTGGGACTTTAAGCCGTACCGATATTCATGTACTCCTGTATTTATTATTTTACTCACCCCAGCCGGTCACATATGCTAGTTGTATTTCAAATATTGTGCACATGTCAGGTTCTTGTACTTCATGTTCAGAATTTATTTGATGTACTTTATTTTTTGTACTTCCTGTATTTACATTCCTGTACTTCACATGTTCTTTACTTTCCAGTACTTTACATCTTCATGTTTTCCTGTACTCATTTCCATATCATGATGTTCTTGTTCATTACCTATAAATGTACTTTGCTCCACTCCTGACTGGATATGTTACAGGTGTGCTAGAGGCTATGTGTGACACCTATTACGGGCAGGAGCCTGGAGGCATAGTTGAGCCAGCTGGAGTTGCTCTGGACCTAGAGGCTGAGGAGGCCTAGTTACCGTTTAGTAGCTTTATATTCATTTGTACTTGAGACTCAGACTTTACTTTACTTTCTGCTGGATAAATGTAATAATAACTAGACATGTACTCTGATTTCCGGGAATGTTTATAGATGTTGTGATTGTACATATTCATAGATTGACTAGTAGTTTCCTATATTGGTACAGCTTACTTCGTCGTGTCTAACGACGAAGGCTGGGCGTGTCCGATTATTCGGGAGCAGGTCGTGACATGTAAAGAATTCATAACTACTATATCGTGTAACCATCGTGTCGAGAATCAACAAAAAATTAATGTAAGACAATACTAAATACACGAATCATAGAAATTATCAAATATGAAAACTTTCAAAAAATATACTCGCCTGGGGTCCTTAGCTAGTGAAACCGATAATACCATTGCCTTCAGAATAGTCCAGTTGGCTAGGGTTGTCGTGAAGGAGTCCAAAGTTGGAAAGAAACAGGGATATGATTAGCTACGATAGAATAATCAAATAATCTAAGAGAGATTCCTAATTTAGAAAAAGGGTAATTATTTTATTAGAGAAATATATTTAGAGAAATACTTATAAACTATCTTTGAAACATAATAGATATTAAACCCCTTTTGTGAAAATATTTATTTTATGATACTATAGAAATCTTTTAACAATAATTTTAGAAAGTATTTAACCAAATAAAAGCTCAAAACTAGTAAAGCCCATATTTTAAAATATAGATATACATGTATGTATAAGCCCAATAAAATATTTAACACATATGAGTTATCCCTTTAGTCCCAATATAACTTTTAAGAAAACTATTTATTTATTAACTATTTTAGAAATTAGTCTCAACCTTTAAACTATATATTTTTACTATTTAAAATACTTATAATCTATTTAGAAATATATCATACTTGAAACTATATAAATACCTTTAGATATATTTAAAATCTAGAAATTCATTTTAAATTAAACCCTTGATTTATCAAAACATTGTTTTAGGCTAAAATCATATTTTAAATAGCTACAAAAAATAATATTTTATATAACTCTTAAAACAACAATAATACTATTAATAACCAAATACTAATAATAGTTACTAAATTATTACCCTAAAAAGAACTCCAGCCCAAAAGCTTAAAACCATTAAGTCCTTTTACTGACCTACATATTTTATGGGTTACTGGGCTCTGGCCCAACGAACTGGTTCTCTTAATTCTTGTACACATGCTTTATATCATGGGCCCACTAACAAAATAGGCCCTTCTCTCAAACCGACCCAGTACTTATCCATACTAGGGAGAGAGACTTTCTCTCTCGATCAGAAGAGAGACTCTCCTCTTGTTCATTTCCAGTTGGTGTACAAAGAAAGAGGGAGAGAAGGAAAACAAAGAGACTCACCAGAAAGCTTGGCTCGTCAGAGGAGACTCACCAGGTCAACCGGCACGAGCAGTCGAGGAAGGAGGTTGCTCGACTTCGAGCGGCGCTTGGACTGTGCGCTGGAGAAGAAGGTGGCCGATCATGACAAGTTGCTGGATCTAGATGGGTCGCAAAGCTGTACGGACGTGACTAGGGTGCAGGATGGCTGCAAGAAGCAAATGTGGTGAACCGCGATAGAGGCAGCACACTGGCATATAATGCCCCACTCTGCACGTCACATTACGCTGAGGCGTTGACTCAACGAGTCGTGTTGACCGAATAAAATGTATCGATACGAATCGATACGGGAGTTACGCTGTCCCGAGCAATGCATCGAACTAAGTCGATGCGAAGAGTTGCATTGTCCTAAAGAAATGCATCGGGTTGAATCGATGCGAAGTGCCGCATTGCCCCGAAGGATAAGTGTGTTGAGTCGGCTCGAAGATTCTGAGAAAATGGAATCGACCAAGATGCAAGTCCGAATCGATGCAAGTATTGATTTTAGTTGGTTTCATGTGCAGGCAATACGTTTACGCTAAAATATTAGAGGTCGTCATTTTACTTTATTCAGTAAGGGGTCCGTGAAACCAAATCGTCGACTTGCGACGGACTGAGGCGATGGCACGGTAAGCCAAATCGGACGTATAATTGAATGAAGCACGAAGTGCTCGAACGGCTAAGTCAGGAGAGTTGACCGTGCAACGAAGTTACGAAATGGAAGCCGCATCGGCTCGGTAAAATGATAAGGAGTATTGGCTCAAGGTGGGAGGATTGAGCTCTTCTTTTTACTCCATGCCTAAGTCAGAATATATCATTGTATGCTAAGTTAACCTATCGACGCCACGGGCGTGGTCCGATCGGAAGATAAATCGTAGCGTGTGTCGAATACTAGTTAGAACAATTGAAATAAAACGTGCATCAAATGCATGAGTCGCTATGGAACATTGGATATCAGCAAAGGCAAGCGCCTCGGTGCGCAAGCCGCAAGAACATGGATAACTGTATTCGGCGAGTGCCTTCGTGCACGAGCCATTCCATGCCTTCGCGCACGAGTTAGAAGGCTAGCACATTGAAAGACAATAGGAGAGCGTCCTAGCGTGCAAGCCATGAACATTGAACACTAAGTCATAGAACATAAAAATACGGCTTTGATGCATGCAGCAAGTGTACGACGCGAAGGAAAGATGATAAATGTGTCGAAACGTGCCTACGTGCACAAGATCATAAAAGATGGCTTCGTTACGAAAGAATACAGCTGTGGCATGAATGTGACGGAACTGTTAGATGTGGCATGATGCCTCGAAAGGAGTTCGGGACCTTCGGGTCGTTCGGTTGACGAACATTGAGTTGAGGCATGATGCCATCGAACATTGAAACGAAGTATGAAATATAAGAACATAGAAAGTAAATGGAAAAAATACGAGATGATAAAGTCCGAGTCTCGGACTCAAGACTATGCTTGGTTGTTTGAATAATAGTGCGTTGCATGGTTGAATGGAATAGACTTAAGATAATTGAGATAATAGCCCGTGCATGGGTGTTCCCTTGAACGGTTAAGTGTCGGGGCGCCGGAGCCGTTTGGCCTAGGAAGGAACGTTGATCTTTGATAGACGCACATCCGTAAGACGATTAGCGACCGCTTAGCGAGATGTGAAAAGCCGTAAATGATGGTATGCAGCGGTAGATCTACGTAATTGGGACAACAACCGACTACGAGAGGCGCCGGGCTACCCAATTCGAGAAAGAAAGAAAGAAAGAAAAGAAAGAAAGAACAGAAAGAGAGAAAAGAAAGAAAGAAAAGAAACGATTTTAGTCCATTCCGGCACGGATATGCCAACGACCTTCATATAGCTATGGAACGATGGGTTAAAAGTGCAGGCACGTATATGTCCTACATACATAGATCCTGCATAGAGAGCACTTATAACATGATAGGAAGGAATGGGGGGTATTCACCTTGCGTCAGTGCAAGGGCGAGTGCGTCAACTTGGTAAGAATTCGCGCCATGAAACAAACACAAGATTGCTTGTCTGCTTGCCTATTCAATTCGAATAACATGCTTGCCATGATAACATGCTTTACCGCTTTCGAATATGCCATGAAATCGACCCTATGGAGAATATAGCAAGATCATAAGCTAAGTTGCATGATTGAACATAAATACTAAAATACCGGTTAGAAAGTTGGTCTTATCGTCAGTACATGCGAGGACGAACGTACTGATCCCCTACCAGCTTTCGTGCAGGTTGAAAGGAATGGATTGCTTGCGACGAAGCTTCGCTTGATCGCGCAGAGGCATGGAATGTCGTAGCATTTGAAGCGTGCGATCGCATTGACGCTCGCACTTGCAACATGATTGATGCGGCCGAGATATAGAAGGCATGATGTATGGAACGGTGAAATCCTTTGTGGGCAAGAGAGAACCTGAGTGTTGTAGCCAATCTGGCATACATTATTGGGCTATCGAAAGCCTTTGTAATCTCAGTTCGAATATCAATAAAGAGAATTATTTTGTATACTTTGTTTTCCTTTCATTGTTAATATCAACTCAAAGATAACCATTTGAGAACTTGTCATCTTGTCTTGCACGAGCGCAACTCCAGGCTAGTGCGGCATCACGCCCCCTGCGAGGATGATGATTCGGGTGATTTCGGGTCGGGGCATGACAAATTGGTATCAGAGCTCTAGGCTCAATTTCCTCACGACGTTTGCTTTGTTTCAATTCCAAAGAGTTGCCCACCACCAATCGAAATCACTCTTGACTCTGTTCGATGTCACACTGGATGTTCCATACAATAAGTCTAATACAAAGCCGAGTAACATTGCTGCAAGTACTTCGAATTTACATGATGTTGCAGAGAAAGTCGTGAAACATTTTGTTGCATTGAATACAACGAGCCGCGAAATGTTAGTTGCTGCAAGTGCAACAAGTTGTGAAATGCGATTGAGATGTTATTGTGCACGAAGTGCAATGGGTTGTGAATATTGGTTGCACCAATGCAAAAACTTAAATAATGCGTTGCAATGAAAGTAATAAGTCAATATCGAATGTGTTGAACGGATTTGGGCATTGACTTTGAATGCGGGAGTAAATCGTTGCACGAGGTGCAACGGATGTCAAAAATAAAATTGTTGCACGAGGTGCAATGAATGTCGGAAATAAGTTATTGCACGATGTGCAACGTGTGTCGAAAGTAAAATTGTTGCACGTAGTGCAACGCATATCAAGGTAATCGTTGCACGGGGTGCAAAGAAAATTGGATATAAATCGTTGCATGAGATGCAACGGAAGGAACTGAAATCATAAATCGATAAAATGAAAACATTAGCCGAGTTGTGTCGGATTTGATTTAATCAAAGTTACGGTTGTGATCAAGCACGATCACTGCGAAAATCGTGAGTCGGAAGAGATTTTTGGTTCATAGTGAGTATAATGCGAGGGAAATGACTTGACTTCCGAGTGGTATATGCCATACCACGTATGCGATGAATGAGTCGATTCCGAGTGGTATATGATATACCACTTGTGCGATGAATTGCATCGATGCGTTGTGAGAATCATGGAAGGTTTGTCCGTAACGGACGGGAGAGTACCGAGACTCGATTGGAAATTTGTATGATGGTATGTTGATGCAAGTGTTCTTCAAAAATTGGTTGGGACGATAAGGCGAGACTCGTATCAATGAATGAAACGTCGGACGAAAATTATAAGTCGGTCGGACGACCGAGACTGGCGGAACGATTATGCCTTGAAGCAATAATCGGATCGACCGGAAAGAAAAAACTCGAACTTACAAATGAGTCACACGACTTACGATCTCGATAGAAATGTTGGGCGAGGCGAATCGAATCGCACGACTTGCAATCTCGATAGAAATGTTGGACGAGGCAAATTATAATCGGATCGTACGATGTGCGACTTCGGTGAAGAGTTGGTTGATGCGGGTAAATAGTGCCTAAGAGATAGTTGGATTACGTTACGACGAAACTCATTTGAGTACGACTGAAACACGCAAAACCTTAGAGGGCATGATCGTATAACTTGAGCGTTCGATGTTGGATAATCGATAACTCGATTACGTGATCAAAGCATAACGGAATGCAACGAATCGAGAAACGATTCGAGACGTACATAAATGTTTGTGAAGAACTTGGAAGTATGTAATGCAAGTTGTCGACATTGAAACAGAATCAAAGTTGACCCTCACGCTATCGAAATTGATACGACCTATCGAGATCGATACGTAAGGAAATGTAATCACGATGTGGGAATACAAAATGGAGTGTGCCTCGTGCTAATGCAGATATCCAGGGGATTCAAAAATAAGTTGGAATTGCCTTGACCAGACTCGGGCCGAGTTCTGCCTGAGTTTTGACAGAACTATCTTGGGCCAAATTATTGGGTTTTGGGCTATTTTTGATTGTGGACTTTGGATACGAATATGTGGATAGGTAGGCTATATTTTTGTGGATTGAGATTAGCTAAGCCAGTACTGATCTTGATCAACCTTACATATTTTTCCTAGACTCAAATAAAATAAAAATACAAAAGAAATATATAAAATTCTTGATATTAATTCTATTGCTTTTGGTTCTTGATGACGACGAGACGTTTGTAGCATGTAGCAGTAGTGGGTGCAGACGTGAAACCTGTAGCTGTATATATATTTTTGTATCGACCAAACTTGACGTTGATTATCAAAATCAGGTGTGATCATCACCAGTAGGCCAACACACAGCTGGTCCATTCCCCGGATCGGATCAACACAAGTTGGTTTGCGCCCTGGACCAGATCATCACAAGCTGGTTCACATACCGAATCAGATTACCTCAAATCTCGTTGGCAACAACTGGAAGGATTAATACTACGTTTATGGCATGTGCACCATAAATGTCCCATTCAAACCGGAGATTCCCTACAAATTATGGCTATCGCCACGCATCAATCAAAGATCGTGCCCCCTGATTTAACACTCCCATTTATGGTACGAATGTTACACAACCGTACAATTCAAACGACAAGTTATCATAAACATTCGTGTGTGCTAGGTCACCTGTGACCAAGCCATGCAGGTGTACAGTCATAACCACCGACGACTACACCCGAGGATCCTTAAGTCCTTTCCCAAGAGCTCCCGTAGCAACAGTCTCCCAATCAGAGCCTCGACCAGGCCGTTTAAACAACCAGCCTAAATAGCTTTGACACCCATATGGCATCTTCCATATAGGAGATTCCCCCATCATCATTACCTCCTTTATAGCTTGCTCAGAAAAAGACAAATTTAAAAGAGGTACACATGGCCAACATCATCAATGAGTGATCGTCAAGAGAGGATCACCCAAAAAGAAGGGAGACGAAGGAAGAGGGATCATCAAAAAAATTATCGAAGAGATCACCTGTATAAGCATGAAAAATATGGGGATTTATGTGGATTACAAATTACCGCATAGGTACTTTGGGCCAAACAGGTCCGCATGAAGGAAAGCCGCATGACTGTTCGAAAGACATATACGGCCCGTCGACAAACAGCTGTAGAAGGAAGATATGCGGCCAAGAGGAGCAGTTCGACTGATAAAGCTGACAAGTCCTAGCAAAACATGACAGTTCTGACACTTCGACAAAAAAGATAAGACATGAGACGTCGTCCAAAAGTAGGGTTCGTACGCCTCCATGCGGCCAGAAGAGTGTCATCTAAGCCGCATGAACCTTATGCGGCTCAGACTTATGCGGCCCCAAAGGTCTCCAAACTTCATGCAGCCAAGAGCAACTATGATCCAAGCCGCATGAGTCTCATGCTACCCCATATGATTGAAGACTAAGAAAACTATACGCAACAGGACACGTGGCAATTTGACCAAGTCCTTAACTACCCAGATTTGCTGCAACAAAATTCCAACAAATCAACATATGGCAGCCAAAAAGTGGGTCTTCGCGTGCTAATCAGCCACGTGGCCGCAAGCCATCTATGCGGCTCAAAATACATCCTATTATAAATAGCAGGGTGCCACACCCCTGCAAAAGGTTGGCAACCTTCAAGAGAAAAGCAATTTCTTCACGAGCTAGAGGCTGCATCAGATAGTCCACAGAGTAAGGCAGAGTTGATAGCACTTTTCCCGAGCCTCCACTGTCACCCCCCAAAATCAAAACTAAACAATTCTACTTAGATTGTTTCCTAGGATTTCTTTCTAGGCTTTCCTTTGTACAAGCGAGTTTGCAATCAATTTCAGTGTTCTGTAATACCTATCTTTGATTTTTTATGGCAAACACGATGACGACTCTGCTTGGGGACATCCTTCTCTTCCGATGAGAAGTTGGTGACGCAATCTGACGCGTCCAAGCTCGGCTCTACGCAGCAAATGCTTGTGGTTCGCTTCGACCAACAAGCCTTCGAAGAATTGCTCTCTGAAGGGAGCGCCAGCCCGTCTCAGAAGCGAGCTAACCCAAAAAGGACTCGCCAGGCGTCGGTGTGCAAAATTGTTGCCCCCGACCAAGTTCTCGAAGAAGCTCCTTCTGCAGCCCGAGACGGTGACCAAAGCTCTCCTGCGACTTTGCTTCCGACCGTAGAGGACCCCACTGTCCCCAAAACGAGCAGAGAAAAATAATACGATGCTGAGTTTTTGGGGGCACAACGAAACTCTATGCGGACAAAGAAAAAGCCTCATAGAGGAGATCGACAGTCTGTCCATGCGGCAACCAACTCTGGCTGCAGGCAGACGATCCATGCGGCAGCCAACGCTAGCCGCAAGAAGATGGTCCATGCGACGACCAATCCTGGCCTCAAACAGGACGTCTCATGCGGCCCTGTCAGAAGCTCTGTGTTCGACCACCTCTCATGCGGGCCCGACGCCATACGGCTCACTAAAGATGCAGGATGTATCAATCTGGACTCTTTTTACTATGCGTCTCTGGGTGCTAAGTCAAAAAAGTCTAGGGCAGTGCGGGCCCAACCAGCCCAGTCAACTGTCCAAGTTGATGACTGTCAGTGGGCCCCATTGACTGTTACACGGGCTCCTGATAGAAAGTTATACAGAACCACCCGCGTCTAGTCCTCCAGGGCTAACGGACAGGCTAGGTCTTTAAAGTCTCCCTCCAAAGATCCAGAGCAAGTGCTTTTACTAGCCACAGATCAGGGAGCAAATATGATGCCTAAGCACCCGTGCGCGCGGGATTCCCGAGTTCACAAGTTGGGTGCAAAGGTAGAGAAACTTCCTACCGACTTACGTGATGTGATTACTCACAAACGCAGGACGGCAGCGTCAGTATGCAATGAGTCCCTCTCGGGGCGTCGTTGCACCCAAGTCATCATCAACTACTGCTGCGACAAATCAGTAGCACCTGAAGATCGGCAGTCAGTTTTCCAACGACTGCAGCAGCCAGCACCTGTCCAAATTCCAGGGGACGAGGAGTTTCCTTTCGCCTCCTGTAATTTAACTCAAAAAGTTCCTCCTGGCAAGGGAGGAAAGAAGACAGGCTCTTCCAGCCCGGCCATCTCGGCCAGTATTGTAAGGAGACCCTCATCTGTGGGGTTCCCATCAACCACAGGGGTTGTCTAATTAGGCACTCGATCCAAAAAGAAGCTTTCAGCACCCAGGGGTGCACCTTCGGCCTCCTTGAGAGTAGATGAAGCTGGGGGTAGCAGCCCCCTCAATGTATACGATAACCCGGTGTACCAAGAGCATACACGGGGGGTAGAGATCCCCCAGAACTCTGTAACAGAATCGGATTTCCCTGAGGGCCACCACCCTGACCAAAATGATGCGGCTTCCTGCACATGGGGTAGCACCCCTTCCGAGTCTGACGAAGATGATATTCCGATATTTCCTGACGATTTCTCTATACAAGGGTACGGCACCGAGAGTACCTCTGTCATAATACCTTCCACCTCTACCCACGTCAGGACAGTCTTTATGGCTGATGATGATCATGAAGTACCTTCTGATCGACAACGGCTAGAAGTGCTGGAAGCCATGCTCCTGTCCTCGGTTAAGTTCGTGGACGAGATCAAAGCCGCCTTGCCAGCTCAACCAGCAAGGACGTCCGGGCAAACAAGCTTGGGACCCGCAGTCAACACGGACTCCAATACGATTGCCCCTCCTTTGGGTGATAATCCTTTAGCAGCATACATTCCTTCAGCTGCAGATGAAGCCAAGGAGGCAAGGAGGGAAGTCCAGGAGCTTCGGGATCTCAGAATACTGGCAGCCATATCCCGTTGCATGGAGAGATGTGCCTTTTCTACCGCGGTACAAGCCGTTCCATATCGATTCTTATGATGGAAATACCTTTGCTAGTCGGTACATGACTTACTTTGAAGTCACAACCGACCACTTGCCGCATAGTGATGCCATCCTCATGCGACTATTCATCGGAGTATTGGAGGGGATCGCGTTCGACTGGTACCGCAACCTTCCCGACAACTGCATTCACTCTTTTGACGACTTCAAGCACATGTTCCTAGAGAGATTCTACGAAGTGGGGCATGATGTAACGATGTCATCTTTCATGGACGTCGTTTAGGGAGAGAGGGAGCTAACGAGGAACTACATCGAGCGGTTCCGCCAAACCGTAATGAGATTGCCCCAAGGCAATCCTGAGAGCTCATTGATTGAAATCTGCGAGAAGAAGTTGCTCCTCGCAATTAGCCTCTGGATGGGCGACAATCAGTTCAGGGATTGGACAACCTTCATCATAAGTACCACCAACGCAGAGTCGAAATTGAAGAAGGCTCGACAGTTGGGATTACACATCCCAAATGGAGAAGATAAGGGCAGATGTCTTGGGTCCACCTCCACTAACAGCAATAGTGGTGCCACCACTAACCGGGACAACATGGGCAAACAGGCCATGGTCACTGATGCGACTCAGAAGCCCGAACAAAATAGGCGGAAGGTCCGTGGCCCAAGGTCAATTATTCATTTGAAGATAGTCATGTCAAACCTATCTTCGATATGCTCTAGCAAGGGGTTAGGATCCAGCTCCCTCCACCAAGGTACGAGTCCCGAGCAGCAGAGATGGAGGACCCAAAGTATTGTCACTTCCACCGCTATGTCCATCATGCCACTCACGATTGCTTCTAATTGTAGCGGTACATTCAGAGTCTTATCGACTCAAAAGCTCTGTCGATAGACTTTGAAGAGGTTACCGTGGCGGCAAACATGGTATCTATTCAGTTCGGCGACTTCCCTCCGATAAGCACTCCAGACGGGGTCATACCTGTCCCTCGGGCAACGATGGAGGTTACTAATCTTCCACCTGTCCGGAGCCAAACATCTGGATTGGTACCTCTCACCACATCGCGAGGAGAGATCAAGTGGGTGCATCCAGACTTGGTGCTCGAAGTTACCCAGGGGATGTCATCCTCTACCAACAAAAAGAAGGGCAGGAAGTCTAGAGCCTGCCACACAATTTCAGCCGAAGCTGAAGAAGCTGCAGATGTTGTTACCCGGTCTGGAGCACAAGTCCAGCCCGCACGGGATAGTCCAGCCGAAGATCCTCAGCCGACAACATTGCCTCCCTCTGATATTCTAAGGCCATCTCAGCCTCCACTGGTAGACAAATCCAAGACGAAGAAATCCTGCTTCGATAGGCCACTCCGCAATGAGGTACCTCAGGGATTGGAGAGACCTTACAACTTTGACATATTAGCATAATTGGCTAATATGCCAGCAAAGTTGTCGCTATATGAGCTCCTAAGGCTCTCCAAGGATCTTCGTGTCACATTAAGCGAAGCACTCCAGAATGCTGATGCTTACTTAGCTCAGGTCAAGCCTCCAGGGGAAGACCCACCAACAGATCTACAGGGCGGTGATAGTACAAATGCAATGCCCAACATCATATTTACTCCGCAGGACATGTTGATCAAGTCCAATTTGCATGATCGCCCCCTGTACTACACGGGATACATTGTCGACATCAAGGTGGATCGGATGCATATCGACCCTGGCTCGTCAATAAGCATCATCCCGAAAAGCTTACTTCCAACTTCTTGGCATCCCTATGCATCGGCTAGCAGCAACCAACACTGCCATTAGCGATTTCAACTCAGGAAGAAGCTATCCCCTAGGGAAGATCCGGTTGAAGTGCCAGATTGGTGAACTGAAGACGGAAGTTACCTGCTACGTCATAGAGGTAGACACACCTTACAATATCCTTTTGGGGCGTCAGTGGATACATGACTATATGATCGTTCCATCCACCCTCCACCAGTGTTTCAAGTATGTCAATAGACACTGACTTCGTGAGGACCGAATTCGCTGACATCGATCCCTTCAAAGGGGTTGAGTCTTATTATTCTTCGGAGGCTTATTTATATGAAGAATCCAAGAAGTACATCATTAACAAGCTAGAGACCATCACAGGGCCAGAAGAACCCTTGATAATTCACCATCCAAACTCGTAAATCAGGCAAATCGGCACCCCTTGTCGCAACCTTGCATGAAGAGGTGCCTGCTTCTCTCGTTCAAGCTGTGCAGTCAGAACCAATGGTCAGCCGACTCCCAAATTCAAGAGCCAAAGCCCATCATAGGGCCGATGGTGATGCAATTACCAAAATCCATCCGAAGACCATCGGAAGACACAGAATCCCTTGCCGAGCTAATTGTCACCCGTCTTCCCAAAACGAGCCGGCAACTAAATGCCGATCCGACATACTCAAGCAAGACAATATTTCAAGTTCGACCCTTGGTGGTCAAGTTGCCCAAGATGACATCCCAACCTTTGGGATCGCAGGGGGTAGCCGTAGAGGACGTAGAACTCGCCGAATACCTAGTGTCATAGATGGATGGTACCTCTCCTGATGATATAATCCCCATGGACAGAGTTCCTTATCTCATCAATAAGAGGCTGCCGATAAAAGGAAAAAAAATACTACCTAGAGTGTCGAGTTATGTACATCAGTTACCCCAGAACTTACACTCTGTTCTCCTCCCCCGAGGGGACTCGCATTGCATCTCTACGAGTGACAAGTCATGTACAATGATACCTCTGAACTTTCGCTTTGATGTTTCGACTACCATATATCACGCCCATATCCTGTTGGGTTTTGTCTCAAAATCTATTACCCGCCCCACCAGTGCGCAGAAGGGTAATAGGTCCATAAAGCTTATCCTAATCTATTACTCGCACCGTCAGTGCACAAAAGGGGTAATAGGTCCACAAAATTCTCCAAAGAAAAAAAACAACCATGTCCATATTACCTCTGAGTTGTTTTTCCGTCCATCATAAACAAATCACCCAGTGCATAGAACTTCCACGTTAATAGCACCTCTGAGTTATTCTGTGTACCCCTATTATACCCATATTTACCACGTCCTCATTACCTCTAAGTAAATATGTTGGTTTCCTCTCCACTTATTATCAGTACTCGCATCGCCAGTACACAAAAATGGTAATAAGTCCAAAAAAGTTATCCCAATCTATTACTCGCACCATTGGTGTACCAAAGAGTAGTAGATCCATAAAATATCATTCAAATCTATTTGCTCACATTTCTAGATGCACAAAAGGGCAATAGGTCCACAAAATTCCCCCGACGAGAAAAACAACCACGTCCCTATTACCTCTGAGTTATTTTCCCACCCATCACTAACAAATCACCCGATACATAGAACTTCCACGTTGATAGCACCTCTGAGTTGTTCTGTGTATCTCCATCTGGCCTACTCCTACCACGTCCTCATTACCTTTGAATATGAAGGCCATACTTCAGACCCATATTTACCACGTCCTCATTACCTCTGAGTAAATATATCGGTATTCTCTCCACTTGTTATCAGTACTTCGCATCGCCAGTACACAAAAATGGTAATAAGTCCCCAAAAAATTATCCTAATCTATTACTCGTACCATCGGTGTACCAAAGAGTAGTAGGTCCACAAAATATCTTTTCAAATCTATTTGCTCGCATTTTCAAAAATGCATCAAAGGAGCAATAGGTCCACAAAAAGTCCCCTCCAGGGGATATTCTTCATCAAAATGTCAATACAAGCTCCTAAGAGTGGAGTGAATGTATTCTGCTCTATCAAAAAAAAGAGCAAAGTCCACTACTCATCAGCAACACACAACTTACTGAGAATGCCCTCCAACTGTGCAGTTGAGCGCTCAATTCTCAGTTTGACTCGACGTTCGACTTCTTGGGATAACCTCTCGGCGTCCTCCATATGCGCATGAGCCTGCCAATTTTCCTCCAATTTCTTCAGTGCTCCCTCTAAAGCAGTAGAGGCTCGGGTGACTTCATCAGTCTCCTTCCAGATCTTCTCACTCTCCTGACGAGTGGCTTGGAGCTCAGTCCCCAGAGATGTTAGCCTAGCCTGGAGTTGGAGGAGCTGCTCGTTAGTTTCGGCCATGGGAGTGATGGTCTCCTCACGAGTCAAGTAAATCTCTTCCTCTCGGCTTAGCTTGTCATATCTAAAGGACAGCTTCTGGAGGTCCTTCTCCAAGATGGGTTTGGTCGTCTCTTGAACAGCCTTCACCTTTTCTACAGCTGATACAAGGAAAGCACGCTCCTGCTCCACCATGGCAGACACATCGACTTGCTATAGTTTCTGCAACTGAATTAGGCACTGATTAGCTTCTGCCAGCTTGTGCTCCAGAAGGACGGCTACCCCTTCTCCACCCGGGAGCGTCTTCAGCAAGGCAATCTGGCCTTAGGGCGCAGTAGTGGGCTACGACAAATAAAGTCCCTCTCCTCAAAGCAGTCTCAGTCCCTCGTTTCAAATGGCGATAAAAGCTCTCGACTATGTCCCATGACGACTCGTCCAAATTCTCCAGAAAGGACAGCGTCGAAGGGATAGCGCCTAAGGAAGTTGAAGGCGTCTGGGAAGGAGGCACACTGGAGCTTGACGATCCTGTCAGAAGGGAAACAAACTCTGAGTGACGAGACTCCCGTATAGCAGCAATCTTCTCTTCTGCAGCACGAAGGAGCTGAAAACTGGAGAGGGCAGAAAGTTCAACTTTCGGGGAGGAGGCAGTCCCAATCGATCCCGTATTCCCCAAAGAGGTTGATGGAGCCGGGACGTCTGTGATCAA
Organism: Iris pallida; assembly: GCA_029216955.1. Taxonomy (NCBI): domain Eukaryota; kingdom Viridiplantae; phylum Streptophyta; class Magnoliopsida; order Asparagales; family Iridaceae; genus Iris; species Iris pallida. Next base: position 158,627 of record JANAVB010001756.1, on the reverse strand, counting down.
TACATTGGAAGGTCCCTCGACTCGAGTCGGTAAGGAAGAAGGAATGCTCCTTGCTTGTATTAGGTCAGCCCCTGGGTCCTCTGTTATCCTCTCCTCAGCGGTCACGTCCACTATCGTTAGTGGAGAGGCAGGGCCTGTAGGTCCAGAGCAACCAATAATCAGCTTGACTTGAAGGATATGAAGAAAGAGCGAATGAACCTCCTCATTGGTAAGAATATGACATAACTTACCAGGGAAGGGCGGTGAAGACCGCAACTCGCTCTGGACAGTCATGATTTCCCCTACTACCCCCATATTCTCCTTTGCAGAAATATCTGGATCATCTACATCAGTCACTCCTGTCCCTAGGTTAATCCAAAAGGAGGTAAAGCTTGGTCGGTTATGACCAATTGTGGTCCTGCAGCCTCGATATTTTCTATAAAAATGGCGCCTTCTTCAACCAGGGTGCCCATAATTGGAGAAGTCCTCGAAAGCGGCATGGGGCCCTGTAGGGTTTATATCTTCAAAAGCCTGCACGAAAGAAAGAGAGAGAAACAATAAGATGCAATACCAAAAGTAACATGGTGGTCGATCGGAATAAAACTTACCTCCGAAAGGGTTTCGGCATCACTGTCCTCTCCTGCGGGGTCAGAACCTCGGATCTTAAACGTAACCCATTTCTGAGAACGAGGTCAATTAGCAACAGAAGGTCCGCACTTACTTCGCTTAGGCAAAGGACTCGGCACAGGGGAAGGCAAGCAGTGTCACCAGGGTGCTTGCAGGAGGCGACAAATCGTTATACTCATCCTTCTACTCTGTATCAATAAAATTGGAGTCAGAGATTGCAACGGCCTTCGTCTTCCCTTCCCTATTCTTCTTCTTGGACCCCTCGTGCTTTTTTGCCAGCCTAGTACCGGTTATAAAACTTGTACTCGCATCAAAATTATGGGGAGGCCCATTCACGAAGACGTGGTAGAGGGCTGCCATGTACAAGATGCGTACTACATCCCTGGTATCAGGAAGAGAGAAGATAGTCTGAGTACGGACGACACTGTAATAATGTCAGGCCCGAATACCATCTAGGATGCTGCCCTCATAACCCAAACAGGGACTCGGGTTGTCTAAAAATAACTGGCAATACCCGAACTATCTAGAGTACCGGCTAGACAAGTAAGGTTCCAAGAAGACAATGTTACGATTGCGGTACACCAGATGCACAGGACGGATATTCTGCAACCAGCGAAACATCTTCTCAGATAGAACCTGGGGCACGATACTACCATCAAGATGAAGACGCCCCATTTGCTCATCAGTGAAAGGCAGGACTGACACAAAGAATGAATAACTGTCCACCCGCGCAAGCATAACACGACATTCGAATATGGTCGAACAGGTCCAAGGCATATCATGATATTGATAAACGAATGCATCGTAAATCGTCGCGTTCCCCTCAGGGCCAGGTCGCATCAGAGATGGGCAGTGCATTAACAGCCACCCCATCAGATAATGATAGGGGAGCTCAATTTAGTAGAAATTCTTCATAACATCATGAGCTATGGTTCTGGTCATAAAGATACGAAGACCCCGATGGATGCTGCATACCATGGCTGGGAGTAGAGCCAGCTTGCCTCTGTAAACTAACTTAACAGCAGGGAGGATCAGGTTGCGGCTGATTCTCTCAATCGAATCAGCACCCCCTGAGACTACACAAATCCTCAGCCATATCATCAGAAATCTAGCCAAGATGGCTTTATCGGACAAGGGCTGGGTATCTTGATAGAAGTAGTTGAATGTGTCATACTGGCTTCCGAATCTGTCACCAGAAGCTTTGGTTCTCTTGGCGCATTGCACATGAGCGTCCACTCCCGCATAAGTCTGGGGGCTCCGAGGGACAACCCGGCCCGAGGCGCCAAGGTCGAACAAGTAACTGACCCAGGCCTTGGTGTGAGGAAGGGTCCCCTCAGAACTTTTATCCTTCTTCTTTGACATTTGTTGACAAGTGCTATGATGACATAACACCTCCCGGTAAACGGCAAGGAACCCAGGACAGCTTGGAGACGTCATGCATCTCGTGAAGGGCGAGTCCCATCTCCCCAGCAGGTGTATAAAAGGTCCTCGTATGACAATTGTACATCTCGAGGAGCACTATGAACAGCTTTGCGTAATAGGGAGGCCATAGAAAGTGCCCCTTATGGCATGGTAGAGGCCGAGCCGCTGTAAAATATCATCATAAGTCGACAGGATCCAGAGCGTCAAGTTGACCCATGGAGGGGAACGACACATCCAATTCTGCAGCGACAGTCTACCCGTGGAATATGATCCTTTATGGGCAATTTGTTTCAGGAAGGTGTCGGCCTTAGAGAGTCGATTATTGGGCCTCAGGTCATTTATAAAACTACCAGGGGCCAGCCCGACGACGGAACAACTGACCGACTCCCTGGTCGCGACCGCTGACCGCACTCGTCTATTATAATGGATGTTGCCTATGAAGATGGCTTGCCGGTCCTGAGTAATGGGGTTCGCCATTCGCCTTTCGATAGTCACCATATTGAAACTTGACAGAGAGAAGTGGCATTCCATCCGAGGAAGATGAATCGGTAGCTCATTGGAAAGAAAATCCCAGTTCTCAAAAAGCTCTAGGGCGCAAGGATTCGAGACAACTATAGCATCTCCGAACAAGAACGAAGGCTTCAAATGAATGCCCCCTAGCATCCCGAAATTCATCATACTAAGTAAGTAGAAAAATGATTGGTTCCTATCTCCCTTAACCTGTCTTTAGGCTGATTTCAGGCAATCTGAGACGACACACGTTCGACTATTTGGTCAAATCTCACACCCAATGTAGACTGAGCATATCCTATCAAGAGTTCCCCGGAGGGAGCTAAGGGCAAGTTTACTGCAAAAGACAGAGAAAAAGTAAAAGTTAAAAGCTCATTCTTTCAACCTAGCCAAAATAAGATCTATGCGGCATGAGACGCATGCGGTTAAAGTCATATGCTCATACGGCGCAGTCGGGGGACACTTAGGCCGATCAATCAAAAAAGGTGCTCATGCGGCTCAGTCATGAGATACTTATGCGGCTCAGTCACAAAAGTGTTCATGCGACTCAGTAATGAGGTACTTATGCGGCTTGGACTCAAAGTGCTCCTGCGGCTCGAGACATGAAACACCTATGCGGCTCAATCAAGAGACACTTATGCGGCACAACTATGCAGTATTTATGCTGATCAGACCTAGGTCATTTATGCAGCACTTATGCGACTCAGCTTATACGGCCCCATCATATGGAACACATGTGGTTCAACCAAGATAGGGCACGCATCGACCAAGCTTATTGCACAGAAAGCGATATAGTACGGGCCTGCGTATAAAAATATACGACATAGCCATCGTCTTTCCACTGTCCTTACCTTTGATAGGAGGGTGCACGTCAGAGTGAGTGGAAGAAGAGTTCGCCGCTCTCGATGGAGAAGCAGGCCCCTTTCATTTGGCCGTAGTCGACTTGGAAGCTTTGGGAACAATTGAAGACAGGAAGACGAAGATGAAAGAGAAGGAGGTAAAAGAGAGAATTTTCTCTTCAAAATTACTCCTATTTATAGAATTTCCAGAAAGGGTGCCGCTTCGATTCTCGAGATCATTAAAGATAATGATGACGCTTGGGGATTTTATCCCTAGTAACCGTCAACTTTATCTAAAAAAAAAGAGAACCCAGATCCAAAATCGAATCAAGAACATTAAATACAGCAGTGACAAGCTGGCAGGCTCTCTACGGCCCGAAGTGTCCCTGCGACTCAGGATCTTCCTGCGACTCAAGATCTCTCTGCGGTTCAAAAAACTTCCTGCAAAACTTGAAGACTTCCTGTGGCTTGACATATTTTTATGCTTCTTATTCAAAGTATTTCAAATTTGCAATTTGAAATCTTTGAAAGGGGTCTTGTAGAAGCATAAAAATATGGGATTGATGCAGATTAGAAATTGCTGCAAAGGTACTTTAGGCCAAACTGGTCCGCATAAAGAAAAGCCGTATGACTATTCGAAAGACATATGCGGCCTGTCGACAAACAGCTGTATAAGGAAGATATGCGGCCAAGAGGAGCAGTTCGACTGATAAAGCTGACAAGTCCTGGCAAAATATGACAGTTCTGAGACTTCGACAAAAAAGATAAGATGTGAGAAGTCGCCCAAAAGCAGGGTTCGTACGCCTCCATACGGCCAGAAGAGTGCCATCTAAGCCGCATGAACCTTATGCGGCTCAGACTTATGCGGCCCCAAAGGTCTCCTAAACTTCATGCAGCCAAGAGCAACTATGATCCAAGCCGCATGAGTCTCATGCGACCCCATATGATTGAAGACTGAGAAAACTATACGCAACAGGACACGTGGCAATTTGACCAAGTCCTTAACTACCCAGATTTGCTACAACAAAATCCCAATAAATCGACATATGGCAGCCAAAGAGCGGGTCTTCGCGTGCTAATCAGCCACGTAGCCGCAAGCCGTCTATGCGGCTCAAAATACATCCTATTATAAATAGCAGGGTGCCACACCCCTACAAAAGGCTGGTAACCTTCAAAAGAAAAGTAATTTCTTCACGGGCTAGAGGTTGCATCAGATAGTCCACGGAGTAAGGCAGAGTTGATAGCACTTTTTCCAAGCCTCCACCGTCACCCTCCAGAATCAAAACTAAACAATTGTACTTAGATTGTTTCCTAGGATTTCTTTCTAGGCTTTCCTTTGTACAAGCGAGTTTGCAATCAATTTCAGTATTCTGTAATACCTGTCTTTGTTTTTTTATGGCAAACATCACCAAAAGAGGAGGAGATCAGATCATCAACTGATCGAATCCAACAAATCAACCTCGTCAATAAGGACATCAGATATACAGGAGAGAGTCATTGTCACCTCCGTTCCTAAAATACGTAAAATTTTTTGCTTTTTTCCTGTATATAGTATCTGGCACATGTATCTTGATTGCATGTATTATGTATTTATAACTGGCCTTGGGGTGGAACAATATCTCATCGCGGATTAGTGTGCCACTCCTTGTCCTTGTCTGGTTATAGATGTGGCTCACTGCTTCGATGATAAGATTTCTGGACCTGTGTTATGGTTAGAATTTTATTTATTTAATTATTTTAATTAGTTGTATCATGTAGCATTTAACATGTCATTAGTCATATGATTAGAGCATGCTTAAGAGTAGAGTTTCCTTAAGTCAACCCAACCCTACTATATATATTCTCTTCTTTTTCTCTCTCCTTATAACCTTTCATTCATTTCCCTCAACCACCACCATTAGGCAAGTACAACTTACTCAAAAGTGGAGATTTTTGTACTTTTATTCTTGATCTTTTCTTTGATATTATTAGTCAAAAATGTTCCTCTCCTCCTTCGCTACATGTTTAGTACTTGGTGTTATTTTATTTTAATGGCTATCTTTAAGTAGATCTAAGTTTTCAAAACTAAGGTTTTATGGATTTTTATGATTTAGATCTATCAAACTTGTTTATTTTCCAAACACTACTTGTTCCATGTAGTAGGGAATTCAATTTCATTCAGTTTAGACCTTTATTTTGCCCAATTCCGAGTCCTATAGCCCAAGTTATGGACATTGGAAGTTTCTAAAACTCCATGGCCAAAAGCTTGCTGGTAGGGACGACACCTTGCGCACCTTGCACCTCGTGCACACCTCGCGCACACCTCGCGCACCTTGTACCTCGCACGTGCCATTTGGCTCGCGCACCTTATACCTCGCGCACACCTCGCACACACCTCGAACACCTTGTACCTTGTGTACCTTGCACCTCGTGCACACCTCGTGCACCTTGTACCTCATGCGCCTTGCACCTTGTGCCTTTGCTCGTGCGCCGTTTATGCCACTTCATGACTTGCGTGCGGTTGATACCCTAAGTGTGTAGTGCCTTCTAGTTTTCCTTCTATCTTGTGGCTCGACCTTCATTCCCGACCTCTATCTATGTATGTGCTAGTCCTATGCATGTACTGAGGTACAATCTATATGAGCCTCGATGTAGTATCTCATGTGTGAAGTGTTCCTACATGATATATGACCTGTACATCCAATGCCCCCAGCACTTACATAATAAATGGTCGGTAGTTATGACGTGGTTTATGTAGCGTGTTGTATTACACTAAGGAGGGATCCTTTTGTATGACTTCGTGAGCCAATATGGATCCCTTCTTGGGATACTCGTATTATGTACGATATTTAGAAGGGTGAGCATGTGACCACGACATGTGAATCTTGAGATTAACTTAGGGTTAACTAGGCAACTAATCTGGTAGATGCATTGGGCGAGAAGAATCTCGAGATCGTGCCATACTAGCCACCCCAGGTCCCATCCTGACGTGCCGGATTGGCCTCTACGGACATGGTGTCATCCGCTTATGGTGGATGACCATATCCGACTCCTACGTGCTATGTGTTATATGTTTTAGCGCGGTAGCCTTACGGGGGACCGGTGCATGATCAAGGTGCTACGTGTTTATATATATATATACATTTTGGATTGTCTAGCCCTGCTGGAACGACACGATCTGAGGATTCCTATAACAGCATTGTGGGGATAACCTAGCCAAATATAGAAAGCCGTATGAATGAATGGTCCGCATGAAAAATGACTTGACTGTGCCTTGTACCTTTCGATAGTAGCCGAGGGACATGGACTGTCATGGTGCGTGGTCCAACCCATGTCCTTATTTGGTTGTTGGGTTGGGCTATCGTGCTACGACATGCTGTGGATCGAAGTTACAACCGGAAGCTTTTTATTATTATGCTTGGGTTTTATCTCACTCTTTTATGCTCCCTTGTGGTACTTGCTATTCGGGGCCTGATGTCACTGGTTTTGTTTGGCCAGATCTCGTAGCAGCAGCCAGAGGATCCAACCTTCTACCCGAATATGGTGCACACCAGGAGCATGGGTGCCAGGGACCATGAGTGGGTTTCTTCTTCACCGCTCTGATACCTTTCACTTTGTACTTGGCATTTAGCCACCGACACTTGTTAGCCGGATGTTCTGGACATTTAGCTCCTTACATAAGTTGTGATTAAATCAGACTACAGCTGACTATAGCTATGTACTATTGACTATCGGTACTAGCTTATCATTTTGTATAGCTAGGTTCATGAATCATTTTGATGAAGTATCGGGAACGCCTTACTATTTTGTCTTATATGATCATTATTTACTGTTTCTTATTTTGATTGATCGAGACATAGATGCTCTGTGAGACCATAGGAGAGTTGATTGTAGCATGCACCCCTAGTCTCATGACAGCCACAATCGCCGTATGACTGTTTTGCACCTTATACGGGGTAGCTGGCCTAGTCCGTCTTAGTATTTCGGTACTGGGGCGTGACAGTCATAGAGAGCACTTCGAGAAGATATTAAGCATCAGATCCTCAACGGAGTAAAGGGGTCATTATAGTACCTAATCTCCATCGGCACACTTTCTCATAATCTCTATTTGTATTAGCAAATCCTTCATGTTAGGTTTTTTTGTACCGTTTAAAATTGCATTATATAAAGGAAAGGAAATGAGTTTTATTTCAAACTATCTCTTCATCCCTTATCCTCCTGAAAGATAGTTGTCATCCCAAGCAATCTTTCTACCCAAAAATCTGATGGCGAACAGCAGCACTTTTAGATTTCTAAATAAAAGTCTAATTAAGGAGTACCGTCCTTTAGAGTAATGGTCAGAACGACCTTGTAGTACTTGTTTATCATTAATTTATTGTTTCCTTTCCTTCTTGTATCTCTTATTCATGTAATCATTATTTATTTTCTCATAAAAATGTGTTACTAGATTTTGATTTTATTCTTGATTGTGCCTAAACGATTTTTATTCTATTCTTGGTCGTGCCGAATCATGCAATTTTAAATTTTGAGGCCGAATTTTTCTAAGGTAGGTTGATATGTAACCCTCTCTTTTCATACTTCCTATCTATTATTTTCTTTCCACATTCCTAACTTATTTTTATAAAATATTAATTTTGGTAATTATAGAAAAATGAATGGCAATTTAGTAATTAGCGAAGAGGGAGTGGCAAACTTAAGGTGGAAACCTTTTAGAATTAATTATTTAAGCAATGTTTTAATTAGCATGTGATTTAATTAATTAAGCATGAAGTGGTTAGTTAGTTATAACCAACTACTTCTAATTTTTTTCAGGATTATTAACTTAGTTAATTTAAGTTGTCTAGATTTATTAGCATGTGCCTAAAATTTAGTTATCACTAACTAATTTTTGATGATTCTAAACCCATGTGCTCTTGGGCTAAGCTCATCATATAAATACCCCTTATTCTTTTATGTATTTTTCATTCCAAATATTTCAGCCCACTTTCCAAGCCTAGGCCCACTCCAGCCAACCCAAACCCAATCTCTATGTCTTGTGTCTGTTGGATCCACCACAAAAATATCATGTCCAGAAATAACATACCATGTCAGCTCGTGTCGGCCTCGAGTCCGACCCTGGGTGTCCAGTTCTATTATAATTTTGTGTTTAATAGAATTCCACAAATACAATTTTTCTTCCATCTCCTGTGTTCAACATAAGAACATCACACATACATAATTCAGCTCATCGTGTCCTTTTGACACACCAGACACAACCTACAACATCTTTGGCTACCTATATCTACCACAGATCTTGACAGATAAAATTCTTCTGGTGTCATCTTTGACTACCCAAGTTCAGCCTATGCCGCAACATCGACGGTTGTGCACTGTCTATAATAACATGGTCTATGACAATAGCAATACGTACATAACATCCACAATATCCATCAATACTCACAAAAATATTATCCAATAGTCTCAAACAATAAACTAAAGAAAGTCGTCAAATAATCTACTACAATTTAGATAACCTCGGAAACAAACCTGGTAATAGAAAAAAAAAGAATAAACAAACTAGAATCCATAGCTATGACCACTAACTAATGTGAATGCATAAGAAAGAAAATATGCTAATTCACATCAGCGTCGGAATCTGGTACGTTGATAACGTAAGTGTTTCCAATGTACTCACCATAGACCTCAGGACAAATCATGTCATCTACAACTGAAAAATGGTTATCCATCCGGATTAGAACAAGTACAGGTCTAAACCATCATAATACAAGTATTATATAAAGCAATATAATACAAAACATGGAAAACAATGATCAAGACAAACATATACAATATGAATAAAAAATCATGCAATATGATAAACTGACCAAAAAAAAGTGACAACCATGGAAAAACTGTAGAAAAGCATGAATAAAAATATTAAAAGTGCATTTGTCACAAGAAGTACAACGTTTCTACTCATGGAGGCTTGGGTGAACGATGAGGATAATAAAGGGTTTGCCCACGTAAACGGGAGAGATACGAACGATGGGGCTTTTCCACGTGCCTAATAACTGTACCTCTTTTAACATACCTCATAATCACAATCTCAATAACAATGACGATAACAAGTAAACGTGAATATTAATCAATCAGACCGCTCTCGTGTGTGTAAACAGTTAAGACACAAAAAATAGCATGCATAGATGAAATACTACAATATAAAGTAATTGCACATGAAAGCATAAACAAGTACTTAACCGAATTTTTGGACGGACTGATTTCACAAGTTGAAGACTAGGTGAACTCTGGCCTAGAAGCTGTCAAACCATACCATCATCCTACGAACCCCGTCGAATGAATAACTACAAGTTAGATCTAAAACTTCCTACTATAAAAATTCCAGAAAGTGGCTAATAATTTAACCTAATTAATTATATTTAATTCTGGAATAAATTATCTAAAAACCTAAGTTTATTCCAATATAATCTAAAAATAAAAATTAACACAAATTTTGCCTAAGGAAAGTCACGATTTCCAATTCGAGACCCGCTGAACGTAAATCGAGGCGTAGAGTAGATAGATTGAATCGAAGAATGGATAAGGTGTAATGGAATGGATAACTCAGTCAAGGAATTGATATAGACCGTATATGAAAAAATTGGTACAAAAATGGAACATAATTGATGTTTTGAATTTGACAAAGGAAAGATAGCACGATAGGAATTAACGTGCATGGAAATGTTGATTTGAAGATACGTGAATGGCTCTAAGGATGTGAGATAGAATTACTCGATGGTTTGAGTTAGAGTATTGTTGATGGATCTTGAAAATCAGATGAATGGATGCGGTATCGATGCTTGGCAGATAGTTGTAATGCCCTAGTCCCAAAATACGTAGGACTAGGAGATCGTATACATGCCAACTACATATCGAGAGGACTCCAGCCCAGCTCAAGTACGTATAAGCTATTTTGTTATTCTATATCAACTATATCTCAATCCACTAAATATTGATAAAAATATCGACTCAAGTGCACTAAGGTTGATAAGACCGTAATACACTAATTCTAGAATAGATAAATATATTATAGTGGATCCCCAGTAATACGTTTAACATGAATAAGCTAGAAGAAAATGAAGCTTGTAAAAGACTAGGCTATAATAAGAGCGAGAATCAAATATAGGACAAAATATAAATAAGGAGGAGAATGATAAAATATCAACCAAATATACCGGCAGTCTTGGTGTAGCAACCATCCTCCATCAATGTGTTATACCTTGATAACTTCATCTAACACCTTCAGTACCAGGTCCTCAGGGGACTAGCAAGACACATAATATACATGCCAATTGTAGTAAATAACATGTGAGGAAAGACAAAAATAACAATTATAAGAGAGAATAATACATAGAAGACTCTATAGATGGTGACATGTCATGAGAATATAATATAAATTTTGGCTATATCTACATGTGATAATAATCGTAGTCCGGCAAGGCACTAACAGTCCTATAACAGGTTCTCTACTGCAGCCTAGCGAGGCACTAACAATATAGTGGTATAGCTATAGCTAATAAAACACTCTAGCCTATGGTACTAGGAAGTCAAGTCTATCACATGTCAAGTACATGTCAAGGCATATCAAGTAATCATGGCACAGGACAATGCAACAATATCAGGATATATACAAGAAAACAGTGATATAGAATAAATAAAATAACACGTGCACGTGTAACGAAAAAATATCAGTGATGACTAGAAAGTAGCAATAACATGAATCAGAGGAAGTATGTGATCAAGAAGATAGAAATGTAATAGCAATATAAAAATGCATGTAAATATTATAAATTTCTGCAATGTGTACTTGCCTGGTGGTAGCACGTAGAACCAACAATATCCAATGACTCAGTGAGCCACAAAAGTCAAACTCCCACAAATATTTTCGGATGCTGAAATAGACATCACCAACATTTTTGACATAAGAAAAATGTCTAAATTTGACTACCCATAAGTCCAATTCTGGATACAGGGGCAAAACGAGAATTTTTGCCAAAACAGTATCCGCTATTGGACCTACTTTACACCAAAAAATGTGCCAGAATCTATGGTCTCTAAAGTCGACAAATTATATACCTATGAGTCCAGTTTTTTATATGAATTCAACGGTATGTCCAATTTTTTATTTTGATGAGCCGTGCACATAATTATCCGTTGAGCCGAATCGTGGGCCTGCCAAAATAGCGTTTCGGTTGATCTTCTCATAATCGGACCAAACTTGCCTCACAAAACAATAAAAATGATACGAGTTTAGTGGTATAAGTTTCGTCTCGAGATGATGAATGTGCACAAAGTAATTAGAGTTTTTGCAAAAGGGTCGATACGGTGTACCTCGACCGATACGCCTCGAATTCGTCACACAAATGCAACCAATTCGAGTTCCATCAAAGCCCACACGTCTACAACATCCATACACACCTTTCAATGCTCACGAATTGCGACCAAGTCACCCGGTTTGTTGGGATGGACCACGTATCAAGAACTTCTAAGTTTAAAAATATATTTTTTCTATAAGTTTTGGAACCGATTTATTATGAAAAATAATGCAGAATACTAAGAACTAATTAATCAGTTTTAATCTAGGCTATATAGGCTAAAACTTTGTTTATGTAGTTTTTTTGAAATTCCTAGGATTCTGGCAATTAATTGCCTTTTAAACAGCTTGTTTGGATTGAATTGGCTCTATTTTGGTGTACATGGAACTATTTTTTTGAAGTTTTGATCTATTTCTTATGAAATCTATTCGACTTTATTCCAAGCAACTCAATGGGTTTTATAATCGGTTAGGTTGTCATCGCAGAGGACTAATTGGTTCAAGAAACGATAGTTATACGAAGGAGAACTTTGACCTGGAAAGTGGTGCATCGCGGTTACTGCTGCACTGCTAATGCAGTGCTGCTGCTGCTATGCTCCGGCCGTCGGCGTTGCTCTTGTGGCTCTGGGCAGCGCACAGACGACTGGAGAGGGTCGCATGGGTCAGGTGAACACTTGGGGTTGATCTCGAGTAAATTTCACAAGAGTTTCGATGAAATTTTTCATTGAATGTTGTTATAGATAGGTATTAGTTTGATTTAAATCCCCATGAATTCTTCCAAATTTTAGATAGGATTTTTGGTCTATCCTATAGAGAATTGGAAGGAAAATTCAAGGGATTTAAACTTGGAGAAGATTCGTAAAGATTTTGATAGGATTTAAAATTTAAAACTGGATTTTTTTTCCCTATACGAACGTCTCTCAGGACAGGGATAATGAATAGTGCCCGCATTGTTCATCCAAATCTCTTTTTGTTCTTTTTGTTTTTATAAGGTCAATTGTTATTTGTATATACATATACAATTATATGCATACACACACATAAGTAATATAGACAAAAATATCTATAGAAATATAAAAATAATCAACTAGTTAACATATACTCATTAATTCAATTTAATAAAATTTATAAATTAATTCTATGGTTATGTATATATAAAGCCTAAATTGAGTATACAATCATATATACACAAGTATTTATAGCCTAAAAATCCCGACAATCTAAAAAGACATTTTTAAGAAAATGTTATCATATACTCCAAGAAAAAGATCAAATTTACTACTATTATTTCTTTTCAGCAAATATATATATATATATATATATATATATATATATATATATATATATATATCATTCATTTATATTTACACAAAAAAATATCATTCAGCATATATATATATATATATATATATATATATATATATATATATATATATATATATATATATATATATATATATAATAGTTATTTAACCACTAAAATAAATACACTAATTATATTTACACAATAATTATCTTTGGATGTACTACATGACTACATGGGCTTGGATTTGGTTCGGGTCAGGTCCGGACTAGTTTAGCACAACCGGGTCTCCTAAAAGTTATTAATCTTAATAGTAAAAAATTAAGTCACCTATACGGGTTAAGTCACAACTTTGATTAGTTTTTCTAGTAGAGACACTACTATGGCTAGGCCTTCCCTAGCATGGCTAATACACTAGTCAAAGCACATGTTTATACTATTTGTACCAAAATTCCTAGTCGTCATGCACCTCCAAACTTAACCATGACTAAGGCATATATATATAGTATTAGGCTTATTTATAAATATAATCATATATATACAAAATTGTATTTAAACATATTTGGCTGTATAACATCCCAAAAGAAATTCAAAATACTTCTACTAAGTCATAGTTACCTGATATGGCACTACTAAGTGGGGTTGGCGAAGTTAGGGTCCAAATATATTTTCTAGTCAAATCGAACCCGAAAGTCAACCAATGAGTCTTGTGCCATTCGCAAATAAATAGTACATTGGATCTCAGTTGAGTGGCACACCCTTGACATGTGTGTCGTAGGCTCAACATGGGTCAAAACCATATATTGGGCCTGATCAATGTCGAGTTCCGAGCTCAAGTTCGAAGTTAGGTCTAGAATTAAGGTAAATATTCAAATGATCTAAATTGACCCAAATTTGTGCGAAGTCAAAAGAATGTTAGGGGACAAGTTTGAATGGGACATAATATATCAAAATGAAGGTGAACTTGTCTACTTTAAAACTAATGGAGGACTTTTTGAAAGATTAGTGCTTCTTGTGCTCCAAAAAATCAAAGCTACGAAAAAAGTACATCTATAGGCATACTTAAATATAAAATCTTTTTTCATATAAATAAAATTCATAAAAAATAAATAAAAAATAATTTCCAAAAATTAGGTGCTTATTATCTACCCACCTTAAAAGAATTTCGTCCTTGAAATTCAATTTATCAAACAACTCAATAATGATAAGGGAGAATGCACTTTTCAACCATCGAATAAATGATCCGCCTTGTCTTCAAATATTTAAGGGTCGTACTATAAAAGATTGTCACTCTAGCCTAAAAGAAATAACTGGCAAGCTAAAGCTAACTCAACTATCGGTAATTATTTTCCTATCATCCATGCCACTAACTCCTTCCTAAATTTGAAAGGTTGCCAACTTATTTACCTATTAGGGATACTCACATGTTATTGTGATTATCTAGGTAGAGCTTATAAACTCATAAACTGTGTGTCTAATCTAAACGTCTAACTACATCCTTCTAACCATATTATTATCAAAATTACATAATTCTCTTTTTTACCTGACCAAGGTAAGTGATACCTACCATTCTGTCTAATCCTAACTATACAACTGATAGGATATAATAGAAAATGGATTGGGTTTGGCTATGTTTAGGTTCTTCTTGTAGAGGGTTAATCTTTACACTAAACTACCACTCTATTCTTGATCGAGTGATTACCATACGTACGTAACCTAGTATGATCATATATTTATTTTTATACTGAGGACGTCTACCCACCTTTGGTCACACTACCCTATCAAATACATGATGTCCTAAAATTTTATAACCCTTGCACACTATTGTAGAAGCATGAAAATAGTGCAGCAAATACAAAAGCGTAAAAGACATCAATTATTGTGCATGCTTCGCAGAAGCGCATGCTTCACAGAAGTGCAAGATATACCAAGATTGTTGCACACTTTAAAACATGTACTACAAAAAGACAGTACATAAAAGAAAATTCTTTATTAAAATTATGTTTATAAAATATCTATTACATATACTTCATGGTTACATATAAAGATTAAAACCTAAAGCACAGCCTACAAGTGCACAGTCTTCAGAAGCGTGCAGTCCCTAAAGTGGCAGCAATTAAAGAGATGTTGACTCAGTCGCTCAAAGGCAGTAATTATTATTCTTAGGAGAAGAGTGACTTCGGCACTTCGTAAAAGTGCAGCTTTCTCAAAGTTACCCAGAAGTGCAGCCCTTTCAAACGGTTCTTTTATTGACTTCTCAGAAGCGCAGCCCCTTCACGGCTCCTTCATTGGCTTTTCAGAGTTACCTAGGAGTGCAGCCTCTTCAACGACTCCTTCATTAACTTCTCAGAGCTTCCCAGAAACGCAACCCCTTAAACGGCTCCTTTATTGACTTCTCAGAGCTTCCTAGAAGCGCACACCCTTCAACGGCTCCTTCATTGATCCCTCAAAGCTCGCCCAAAAGTGCAGTGACTTCGTTGCCTCAAGAGCACAGTCCCCTCGTTGTCCAAAAGTGCAGTGACTTTGTTGCCTCAAGAGCACAATCCCCTCGTCTCCTAAAAGTACAGTAACTTTGTTGCCTCAAGAGCAGTCTCCTCGTTGTCCAAAAGTACAGTGACTTTGTTGCCTCAAGTCTCCTTGTTGCCCAAAAGCGCAGTGACTTCGTTGCATCAAGAGCAGTCTCTCGTCGTCCAAAAGTGCAGTGACTTCGTCACCTCAAGTGCACAATCTCCTTGTCGACCAAAAGTGTAGTGGCTCGAACACTCCAAAAAGTACAGCTCATATAGCACGCATTCCTCTTACAACGTGGCATCATGCCACGTGGCTAGTATGGTAGTTGTATCTCCTCAAATACAATTGGATTCAGTTTGGTGTATCTTTTCAGATACAATCAAATCTGGTTTATTAAACTACCGCCCCTGAGATGGAATCAGATTTAGTTTGTTTAAACATTTGTATCTTTTTAGATACGATCAAATCCAGTTTTGTTTAAACCCGCCGCTCCTGAGATAAGATCGAAATTCAGTTTGTTTAACGATCGTTCTCTCGATAAGTGCAAAACCTATTCGATTTCATCCGTGTAAGTTAGTCGAGCAATGATCACACATCACGTTTTAATTACTCGATCATATTGAAGAAGGATGATAACTGTCCAAGATCTCGATAGCGGAGAATTCCATCAATCGCCATGTGTGAGCTCAGCAGTAGCCGTCACGGAGTAGTTACAACAGATATTCTGTGAAACCTTGTGCGCACATCGCTTCTATGTGTCAAAAACCTTATGTACATCATATATGTGCCTGCCTATAAATAGAAGGAGTCTTCCTTCATTCAAGAGACTTCTTCAGCATCTTCTTGATTGGCAACCCCGAGTACCACTCACAAGCATCAAAAAGTCAGAGCAAGTTCAGTTTGTCGTTAGATCATCAACGGAGTAAAGGAGACACTGTAGTGCTCGATCTCCACCGTCACACTTCTCCAAAAATTCTTGTACCTAGATCTCCTATTTAGGAATCTTTTGTAATCTTTTACACGTTTGAAATACAAAAAGTTCTTTCAACTTTTGTTCATGGCAAACAAAATGGCGACTCTGCTGGGGACTGCCTTCTCCTCCAAAGAGAAGGTGGTGACGCAATCCGACGACAAATTGCTCGGGTCTTCTTAAAATATGCTGGTCGTACGCTTCGACTAGCAAGCTTTTGAAGATCTCCTTTCTAAAGACAAGTCGAGTCCTTTGAAGCGGTTCGTAAAACCGAAGAAGACTCGACGTACTTGGGTGCCCAAGGCTGCTGCGGTGAGCAGCAAGACGGACGGGGATGTGATCCAAAACCCCCATAATGGTGAAGCATCGAAGACGCCTTCACCCATTACTGTCACTCCCATTTTTCGATATACGTATTTTCAGTTTATGTATATGGATTTCTGACGTTTGTCAGGTGACCCGCATTTTGACTTGTCTTGTTTAGCCTAGTCTTGGTTTAATTTGCCCTTGGTTTGGTTTGGCTTGGCTTCGTTTGGTTTAACTTGGCTTGGTTTTGTTTGGGGTTGGGTTGAGATGAGTTGGCTTGGTATATATACCACCTCTCTCTCTCTTTCCTCCATTACTTCTCGTTTACTTCTTCATCTTCTTCCTTTACTCCTCCCACCTACCAAGCCATAGGCAAGTGAAACTTGCTTCATGATGGATCTCTTAAGAACTTAGAGTTTTTGGTTTTGATGGTTGCATTTTTGTAGATCTAAGTTTGTAATTTTTTTCATTTTCTTGGTTTTGATCTATTTAAGTTTGCTATTTCCAAGATCTAATGGTTCTATGTTATGGGGAATTCAATTCTACCCAATTTTGGCTTTTGAACCGCTTGATTTTGACTTCGTATGAATAAGTTATGGCATTTTTGTGTTCATGGGTTCTGGCACATCTTCGGTGTTGTCGGGACGATGAACAGTGCCGTGCGCCATGCCTCCGCGCTATGCGCGTCGTGCATACGCACGCTGCTTGTTTCATGTGCCGCACACTCGTACGATTTCCTGCCGTATGTCCACGTGCCGTACCTCTACGCCTTGTATGCCGTGCACCTGCGCGTTGCACGTTTCATGCGCCGCGTGCCCATTTGATTTTCTGCCGTACGTCCGCGTACCGTGTCTCCGTGCCATGCGCTGTGCACCCGAGCGCTACGCGTTTCGTGCGCCGAACACCCGTACGATTTGTTTACTGTGCGCCAGGCACGGTGTTTGCACGATCCGCCTGCCGTGGCCTGTTTTGCCAGCGCGTGCCGCCGCGGATCACCCTAAATGACTGTTTTTGCTTGTTTAAGCTATTTTGTAGCTAAAATCTTGAAAAATCAAAACATAAAAGTTGTAGATCTTTGTCTTGGCTTCAAGTGTCTTCCTGTCTCACTTAAATTGGAGTTCATATGTAACTGATCGTTTCAAATCACCTATGAATGTCTTTAATCTTCCTTGTAGGTTTATGTACTTGGCCTAATTGCGGCGACACGACTTGACCACTTGATGATCTTGTATTAGTAGCTTGAGCATGATAATATGAACCCATCTTGATAATCTTGATAGTGGCCCATCGAGGCGCACTCTAGACAAGTACTATTGACATGATAAGTAAACCTGACATGACATGTATAATCTTGATTGCTGTTGCGACAACTATTCCTGTCTTGCTAGTGTAACTTTTGCGTTGAATCCGTGGTTGATTGTGCCGGTACAAGCTAATTGTCTCGTCTTGCATCATATTTAGGACATGGATTCCTGGTTACTACGATCAGGGATTTATAATGAATCTGACTAGGTTAATGACTAGATTTATCAAGTAGTTCATATAGAAAGATTTCCCAGTTATAGGCGATCTCGTTATCCCAGCCACACCGTAGACTTGTAGCCTGCCGACGAGTAGGGAACATTTCTAGCACACTGTCATGTGTTACACTTATTGAATCATGTACTCTTGTAACTCTTGTAACTCTTGTAACCCTACCTGGATAATCTGGATAGTCTGCAGGGCTTGTGACTACGGGAACATCTCATTGCATCTTATTAGTACCTAGGCCTGTGATAACCCTAGTTAGCTAATGTTAGTAAGCTATAGGACTTGATTGGCCGTGCCTGAATGATTGTCTCGTGATCAACATGGAAATTATATTCCACTTCTTGTTTCTTAATGCAAGCTAGTATTTTCTTCTATCTCTTGTCTTTCACGTTATTTAATTATGTTCTTTTATCATTTCTTCTATTCTTTACATGCTGGTTTTAGTTCTTAAGTGGAGCCTCCCTTATGGAACTTGCTTTTTCTGGGTCTGACACAGCAGATTTTGTATGAATAGATTTCGGAGTGATACCCGAGGATCTACCTGCTTTTCAGCCAGATGGTGAACACCAGGCGTAACCGTGGCAACGAGTGGACTTTCTTATTTTGCTCTCCCACTCTAATGTAACTTATTCTTTTGAGGCATTTAGCCGCCGAGAACGTGTTAGCTCGTGTTGAAACTTTATTTCTGTCTGCCTAAGGGCTATAATATGATTGACAAATCCTATGGTTGATCATGTATGACTTAACTGTTGCTAGTCTTGCATTTTGTATAACTAGCTTCATGATCATATGAATATATAATATTTGGGACGCCTTACTTTGTATGTCTGATTATCTAACATCTTGTAACAATTATTTGCTTGCTTGAGATTGAGACACTAGGCTTGTTCTTAACCATAAGAGACTGTTGGCTTGTAGATAAACCCTTATGTATCTAGACAGTCGTGACCGTATTGCGAGGTGGATTGTACTTCAATGTACCTAGTTGGTTGTGTCTGTCCCCCGCTCTCCAGTATTCTAGTTCTGGGGCATGACAGTTACTACTGAACTGCCTCAATCAATCCCGATTGCTGAGAAGCGCGGCGAAGAGCGTAGCTCCCTTGCCACAGGCTAGACAAAGACACAGCACAGGAGGAAAGGCACAGCACCCCGCATGTGCATGAAGACGGCCGTGCAGGCTAGAACTTCTGTCTTCGACAGAATTGCCTACCCCTTGGGTAAGGCTATATTAGATTCTGAACTCTATGCACCTTTTAGGGGTAGTACGAAGAAATCTAAGGCAGTACGCGCCCTGCGTGTCCAACATGCTACGCCAACACCTATGATGGATTCTAGGTGCTATGTACCTTCCAGGGATAGTACGAAGAAATCCAAGGCAGCACGCACCCTGCGTGACCAACGTGCTATGCTGGCCACCATGTTAGACTCTGAATACTATACACCTTCCATGGATAGTAGAAAGAAGTCCAAGGCTGCACGTGCTTCGAGCGACCAATGTGCTACGCCCACAGCTGACCAAAGGCATGCGTTGACAGTCGTGTGCGCAGCCGACATAAAACTGTACAAAGTTAGTTTGAGTACTTCGACCAATAAACCCCGCTATTACTTGAGTGCTCATGTGCATGATTCAAGCCATGGGGTGCTTACTGTGGGGACAGACTTATATGAGCAGCATTGCTGTAAGCATAAAGTGAGTCTGCCTCACGAGCAACTCTCTGACCAGGACCTAAGAGTGTCTCACGCACAGGAACTAGAAAGGGGAAGCTACCTTCACATTTTCACTCATGCGCGCAGCATCCCTGCGTGCACAAAATGAGTATAGGTATGGAGACCTATGATCTGCGAAATGTGATCTCTCACAAGCGCAAGATGAAAGATGACTCTGCTGCGTGCAACGTGCCTGGACCAAGGCACACTTGCGCCAAAATCACCATTAACTATTGTTGCCGCCAAACAGCAGCATCGCCACCGAGGAGGCGGTCCGTTTTCCAATGATTGTAACCAGCGGTACCTATATAGTAACTCGGCAAAGGATTGTTGAGTGAAGGAGAAGATAAACTCCTGGTTGCTTCTTGCAATGCTGTATGGGGGTCGCCATCCTACAAGAATCAACCCATCTCGGCTAACAAGTCCAAAGGTCAATCCGGAAGCAGCAAACTCGCAGTGCCCAGTACAGGTGTGTTCCAATACACACGTGCCAGGTCCAAATCCCTGTCGTAAGGGAATGTCGCTTCAACCGCATCATAGGCTGGGGGTAGCCAAATCCCTACGATCTATGACAACCCTTTGTTCCAACCGGGCAAAGATGTGTACGAGACCAACACAAATGCCTCCGGAAGTGCAAGCTATCAGCAAGCTGGGGGTAGTAACTGGTTCGAGTCAGAGGACGTTTGCAACTTACTCGTCTACCCTCCGGAAGGCGAAACTCAAGGGTCCGAGCCGGAAAGCGAAAGATCCACTGTGCCCTCTATTTTCCCTCATTTGATGTCCGTTTATATGGCCAAAGGTGACAACACGGGAAGCAGCAAGGGGTCAAATCATCAATAATGTATAGAAGCCCTTGAGATGGGCCTGAATATGTTAAATGAGACCATGCAAGCCTTGACTTCTGTGGTCTGGAGATCAAGGACAAATTGACATCCAATGCTTCTACTCCAGCAAATCGAGACCCAAGAACGAATGGGGAGTCCAATGCACCTCCTTTTGCACCGACTTTTGTCGTAAACCAAGCAATGTCACAGTCATCTACTCCGTCAACGACTGGACCCACAATGTCAAATGACATGCAGCATGCTCTCAAGGAGTTGTACGCTCGCTTTGACGCCCGAAAAAAGAAAGAATCGCTCCAAAAGAAGGGGTCCAGCAACCATATCCCTCTGAAAGGGATAATGTGATATATCCTCCCAAGTACAAGCCACAGACGCTCACACCATTCTATGCGAAGGAGTCTCCTCATCGATACTTGAGTTACTTCTCCTCAGTAATGGGGCATCTGCCAAAAGACGAAGCTCTACATATAAAAATATTCGTAGGGGCATTACAAAGGGTAGCCTACGAATGGCTTTACAGCCTTCCCGACAATTACATCTCGTCATTCGACGATTTAAAACACTCTTCCTTGCTCGGTTCTACGAAGGAGGAATAGACATGACGATGTCCACTCTCATGGATATTGTCTAGAATGAGAAGGAACATATACGCGCTTACATTGAGCACTTCTGCCAGGCAGCTCTGAGGCTACCACCTGGTATACCCGAGCCCATGCTTATGGATTCGTGTTGCAAGAACATGCACCCCATAATCAAATTGTGGCATAGTGCTTCATGCATAGAATAGATGTCTTCCATTACCGAGGTGGATATGGCTGAAAGAAAAGCTCGGGATGCACAATTGTTGGGACTGAGTTTTTCTTCGCTCGAAGACAGAAGGAAATGCTCGTCTATCAATAACCCTATCCACAAGGATGGAAAGAAAAAGCAAGTCCTGACCGTCAACATCTCCAAAGGTTCAGCGTCAACGAACAAGCAGCCGACAAAAGCACCAAAACCAAAGAAAAACTAATCCTTCAATGATGAGGATGTACTAGAGCTCTTCGACATGCTGATGAAGGGTGGCAAGCTTCAACTCCTGCCTCCCAAGCGCCCTAACGAAGTGGAAAAAATAGATAATCTAAAGTACTGTCACTACCACCAATACGTTGAGACGACTCTTGACTGCGATGTCGTCAACATAGCATTCGACTGTCTTGCGAAGGTGTTGACGAAAAATGGTGCTCATAGCTCGTTGGTATGTCGCACCGGCGTTCTTCAAGCCGAAGGGCATCACTGTGTAGCAGAAAACACCCTTCGGAGTCCTGAATGACGTGTGTTTTGCGTCGTCGGGGAACATCTTGATTTGATTGTAGCCTGAATATCCGTCCATGAAAGACATGCGTTCAAAGCCACATGTGTTGTCGATCATCACATCTGTGATTGGAAGCAGGAATTCGTCCTTCGGACAAGCCGAGTTGAGATCCCTGAAGTCGATACAGACTCGTATCTTCCCATTCTTCTTGGTGACGGGGACGACGTTGGCTACCCAATCTGGGTGTTGTTCCTCACGGATGAAGCCACTAGTTTATCCACCTCCTGATCGATGGCGTTCATAATGTCCGGAAGGAAGCGTCGCTGTTGTTGTTTGACAGGCTTGGCATCAGGTAAGATGTTCAGCCTATGCATCGCGATCTGGGGATCGAGTCCCGGCATGTCTTCATAGCTATATATGTACCAGCCAGAACCCGAGGCCCCCATCTTCTTCATTCTTCCAAACCACATCCAACAGCAGCTGCCGCGCCTCCAAACCCTAGCTTTTCTCCATCTTTATTCTTCTAATCCGTGTGGAGTTTCTCGTCCAAACTTTGGATTAGTGCGGAGAACGTCATCCTCTACAATATATCCAATTCTTGGAAGGTATAATTCCTTCTTTCCTCCACTTTTCAATACTTAGGGTTTCTAGAAAGTTTGGAAAAGAATGCCTAAGTTCAATCCCTTCAAGAGGAAGCAGACCAATGCCAGTGAAGAGGCATCGTCTTCAGATCCGTATACGGATTGCCGCTTTTCTCCGGTCCAATTGGATGATGGTGCGTCGGACGAGTTTTACTTTAAAACTTCCGATCAAGCTTTATTGTGGTACGCCGATTTTATCATGCGTACTATTGTACCGGATCGCTGATTAAATTAACTGTCTTTCCGGATCACCGCCCTTACTTTGAGGCATTAGGGTTACAACATTTTGTCACCTTACAATTCTCCATTGCCACTAACGCCATTAGATTATTCTATTGTAATTTCGTGTTAAACACTTTTACCGCGAGGACACGTGTCGGAGGAATTGATATCGAATTCACTGATGAAACGTTAGCAAAAATCCTTGGTATCCCAAACGAAGGTGCCCCGTTCGATGACATCACTGATTTTGATTTTCCTGATGGCACGACACTCGTTAGTTTCAAGAATGAGCTTTGTGCGCCCGCACGTGCTCATCCTGGAAAGTTCAAGGCTAATAACTTGAACTTGTTTAACTACGAATTACATCGCATCATCTATTCCACCTTACTTCCAAAATCTACTTCCAAAGATGATGTCACTGCACTTGAGCTTTCTGCTCTTTATCATATTCTTAAGGGAATTTCTTTTTCTGCCCCTAAGACTATCATCCAGATGATGGGTAGATGTCGCGGGAGAGACCGTAACCTATCTTATGCGATGCTTATTCTTCGTATCTTTTAGAGATTTGATATTGACCTATGTACTTGTGCTGTCGACCCCGAGCCCAAGTTTCTCAAACTCTATCGTCGCAGCATTGCCACTGTTCCTCTACCTACTGCACCTACACCTCCTGTACCTACTCCCACAGCACATGTTCCTCCTTATTCTTACCCTATGACATCTGAGGGTATACATCAGCACTTATCAGATCTGCAGTCATTTTATGTTGAGACTTCTAGGGAACACGAGTTCCGTGATGTGACTCGGTTCCAGACGATTGCCAACTCCTTCGCCGATCTGAGGTTTACGCAGATGGGTCATTCTGCTAGCTCTCTACCTCGAGACCCTTCTGTTTCTGGCTATCGCATTGACGATGAAGCGGTCCACTCTCTGTTCCAGCCAGGGAACGCCTATGATTGGTATCGTACCACTGGTGCCACTCCTCACACTTTTGGTGCTGGTACTTCTAGAGCTGGTCCTTCTGGACATGCTGGAGCTGCAGCTGATGACGTTGATGATGAGGATGATGATGATTTTTGAGATTTTAGATATTAAGACTGTTACTTTTGTCTTATGTTTACTTGGAAATGCTCCGACATTCCAAGATTTTATCAGTACTCTTTTTTTTTATTATCAGCACTTTATTATGTGACTATTCATAGACATGGTTTTTTATTATACCTCAGTTTTGGCATCTTAGTTTATTATTCAGCACTTTATTTGTTTCAGTTTTATTCTCGCACTTTATTAAATACTGCCTGTGACAAATACATGCCTGTGTTGTTCTCTCTACTATCTGTTTCTCTTACTATATTCACTGTTTATACCATGCCTGTAATGATTATTTATATATTTTTTTAATGTGTTTCTTCACTGTATGTTACTTATGCATTTACTGCGGGGGAGCTTTCTCTTTTGCAATTATTTTGCTAAGTGACAACGGGGGAGAAATAAGATCTAACATTTTCGTGAATACAGGTTATGAACAATTTCTTTTGATTACTATTTTGAATTGATCCAAGCTTAGATGTTATATCGGCAAGTTTTGTCAACTATCAAAATGGGCGAGATTGTTGGCCCATTGGTCATGGTCAAACCTGATTTTAATAATTGATCCAACTCTGTATCGATATAAATATAAGTCAACTCAGATGTTTACCTACGACGTTTTGGACACTGCTCAACAATGGATATTTACTATGTTCAAGACCGAAGCTGTTTCGAAGCTGTTTGCCATTCAGAATGTACTTCCTGTTAAGCTATGTAATTTTTTATTTTATTGAGTCTAGGAATACATTGTACACCGAGTCGTACTGGCAAATAGGCTATCCGAAAATGTTTTCAAAACCATCATATTCTTTTAAATGACCTACGTTTTTGAAAAACATTCTTTTTACAAAAAGCTTCTGAAGGATTTTTCAAAAATACAAAATTGATTTTCTCAAAAATGAACTGGCAGAACCCCAGCAGAACTCGTCCAGAGTTCGGCCATTTAGAACGTTAGTGAACGTTGGGCTTTTGAACTTGGTCATCCTTCAGTTGCGGTTTGTTACAAAGAGTTCTGTCCGAATTCTGCCCGAATTCTGTCAGAATTCTGTCTTTGGAAAAACTATAAATAGAGAAGTATTTCGATCATTTTAAGTCACCAATTCACTTTCAATCTCTTCTCTTCCTGAGCTTACATTCTTCCAAAGAGTTCTCAAAAGCTTTTATTTTCAAATCCCAAGCCAGTTACAATCCTCTAGTCGATTTGCCAGTACGGTACGGTCTAGAAGTTTCAGAGCGATTGTAATCAGAGGCTTGATAGAAGATACAACTCTTCACAATTGAAGTTGGTCGAGTTCTTCGTATCAAAGCTCGCGTCTGTAGAAGTTGCAAGGACTTCGTATGAAAACTTATAAGATTTTCCAATAGTGGATTCAAGTGGAAGCTAGAGTTCTTCCGACTGGACTAGTCCTCACAAGAGGGAAACTAGTATAAATCTCGGTGTTTGCATTTGCCTTCTGATCACTTTTAATTTCTGTCATTTACTTTTGCGATTATTATTATATCTGTGATCTAACTGCTAACAAGATTTTTAATTAGCAATATTCCGCTGCCTACTCTATTCACCCCCTCTAGAGTATTATGCTTTACGATTTTGTTCCTACACTGGGTTGTGGCACAGTCAGCTATATACTTTCTTTTACAATTATATGATATGGTTGTTCATGTTATAAGTTCTAGACATGTTTCATCTACCAGTAGTCTTGTTGGGCAATAGATGCATAAGTTACTCATACCCCTGGACATCCGGGTATCTGCAGTCAAGTAGTTGCGAAGATCCTTAACTTACATACTAGTAATTAGGATTGTGAAAACCCTAGCTAGTTAATGATAGCAAGCCGTAGGCAATGATTGGTCATGCACTTTTGGTTGTGCATTACTTTATATGCTCCATGTGTCGGTGAGTGGCCAGAGGCTAAGTTCTGCTTGGGAAAAGATCTACAAACCCAGTCCTTATTTGGTTTAAGGGTTATGGCTCAGATTTCTAGTAGTTTCTAAATCCCTTGTTGCTTATCGGCTTATTCTTCTCTATTACAATATTGTTCAGTATTTCCATTCAGTCATTCCTATTTTCGAGATACGTGCATTGGTACCGTTCTAGTCTCAACATGCATTTATTTAATTCTGTCATTATGTTGTTGTGTTGTTGTTGGACTTTGTCGTTCACTTCGAGCTTTCCTTGTGGTACTTGCTATTTGGGGTCTGACCCACTGGTTTTCCATGACCAGGTTCCATAGTTGATCTCGAGGATCTATTGTCTTCTTCTCCGGATGGTTCACAGTCAGACGACCGACACATATTAGCGAGTGGGTTACCTTTATCTCCCACGCTCATTTGTACTTTCATTTGTGTTATTTAGCCAAGGGCATGTATTAGTCCTTGTATCTGGGTTTTGTGGGTTTTATTCCCTCCGTCTCTGGATGGCATGGATGTATATTCTGGATCGCGACTAGCTATACATTGATGTACCTTTTGTATATTCAGTTGATGTATCTTTTCATTATGTTAGCTCTCACGATTATGTATGCATTTGTGTATGGGATGCCTTACCCATCTCATATTTGATTTACTCTTTATTGCTTCTTGTGTTGATTGGATTGAGATAGGATTTGTTCGACCATAGGAGTCGTCAGTGGCATGCTAGAGTCTTTCCACTTGTCTTCTAGACAGCCGTAATTGTATTTTGGGGTACTGGCGTACTCTAGTATATGTAGCATGCTTTATTTCTTCCCCGCTCTCTCTTATTTTGGTTCTGGGGCATGACAGGGTTTTTGGGTCGCCCATGCAGGTCTGCTTTTCAGACTTGTGGGGGATTCATTTTGTTAGAATCTCAATCCTATATTTGTCTTTAATTAATCTCCTCTTGCTTATCACATCTTCTCGTTTCCCTTTAATTGTGAACATGCTCAATAAGTCATTGATCTATTCATGTCCCTCTTTGATACCAGGTGTCCTTATCCTTCAGAGACACCCTACCTTTTATATTATTCTTTCAAAGATTGTATTGCTCTGTCTTCTTCCGTGGTTCAAGTAGTATGTCGACATCAGATCCCGCTTCCGCCGTCAGGTGCCAGTTCTATCTCAGCATTTGTTGACAGCTTCATTTACTCCACTCCAGTCAGTTCAACCAGCTTAGTTGGCTCAACCATCTCCTTCACTTCCATCAGTTTGGTAAGTGTCTCAGGTGTGGAGCGTGTGATCACAGGACTGGGTCTTGCCCACTTTTGTATATAGAAGCTTCGTCAGTTGGATCAGTGCCTTTGGCGATTGAGGCCAAGAGGGGACCAGCAGAGTCAGCGCCCGATCCCATGTTCAGTATCCCCTTCCGACACGGTCTCAGCATCCCCTTCCGACACGGTCTCAACATCCTTCAGTCATTCTTATTCTTGGGTTTCATCGACGGCCTTGTATTCCACTTATACCCGAAATGAGATGGTCGACTTGACAAATTCGACGAGTGAAGGCGAGTTTCTTGTACCACTCTTCTGCATCTGTATCTTGTGATGCACGATATTTATCATGTATCCCGACTACGTAGGTGCGTCCTAGTTTACAGTCATGTCTTCGACTGAGTCGTTCGTACCGACTTACCTCGAGACTTGACTCTTGTCCACTTTGTGAGTCAGCATAGGCAAGCGAGGACGGTCCTTACTCAACTGACTCAGGGATATATTATTCCATATGCCTCATAATAATCTTCTTTTGCATTATATATGTATGTATTTATTATTTTCTACATTTGTCACGACCCGCTCCCAATTTTGGGATACGAGTACGTGGCCAAGTCCAGCCTACGCCGCAGCATCGGCGGTAGTACGCTGTCTATGATAACAATGGTCCACAACAAGCACAACACGCAAAAATATCATCCACAACTAAGCCAGCAAAAATTACTAAAATATCCAATAGTCTCGATATTATAAATACGAAAAATCCACTACAACTCATAAAGTCTCGGGAACAAACCCGGATAGCAGAAAATAAAATAGACAACTAAACTCCATAACTATAACTACTAACTAATGCGAATCCATAAGGAAGAAAATATGCTAATTCGCATTAGTGCTGGAACCGGGTACGCCAGTGACATCAGTGTCACCAACATACTCACCGTAAACCTCTGGACAGATCACGTCGTCTACAACTGAAAAATGGTTATCCAGTCAGGATTGGAACAAGTACAAGTCTAAACCAACATGATACAAGTACAATATAAAGTAATAAAACACTAAACATGGAAAGTAAGAATCAATGGAAATAATGAACAATATGAACAAGAAATCATGAGATGGAAGAAACTGATAAGAAAAGTAACAAGCATGAAAAGTAAAGAGACTCATGTAACCACTCGTAGTGCACGTGTCATGAGAAGTACAACGTTCCTACACATGGACGGCTTGGGCGAACGATGAGGTTATAAGGCCCGCCCCCGTAAACGGGAGAGTTGCCAACGATACCATCTGGGCTTTGTCCACGTGCCTAGTAATTGTACCCCTCCAATATCCATACCTCACAATCACGAAAACACGATCACGATAACGATCAAGATAACAATGAGAAAACATGATCAATAGTCAAACACTCAACTCTCGTGTGTGTAACAGTCAAGACACAGAAGATAGCATGTATAAGTGAAATACGACAATATAAAGTAAATGCACATGAAGGTGTCAACAAGTACTTGCCTGAACTCTTGGATGAATTGATTTCACAAGTTGAAGACAATATGAACTCCGGCCTAGAAGCTATCAAATCAAGCCATCAACCCACGAACCCCGTCGCACAAACAACCACAAGTTAGATATACAATTCCCACTCTAAAAATCCTAGAAAGTGGCTAATGGGTTAAATCAATTAATACTATTCTAATTCTGGAATAAATCATCTAAAATCCTATTTTAACCTATTTAATTCTGAAATAATAATCTACACAAAATATTTGGTCAAGGAAAGTCACGGTTCCAAATTCGGGACCCGTGGCACGCAAACCGAGACATACTGTTGACTAACTAGTCAAACATTATGAATTCAAAGTTTGAGTGTGCGACATAATAGATTTCAGCGCCATGAGTGCACCGGAATCGACCGTGCCGCAAAATCACGATTTGGTCAAAAGTTATCGCCATTATGGCTAACTATGACCAAATCGATGAACCGTTGACCAAATCTGACTTCTATGAATAAAATAAAATAATAGATGAAACTCTGAATTTCTGGAAAAAATTATATGTTTTAGATCTCGGTGTCAGCTTTCCAAAACTTCAAACGGATCGCGAAACGGAGTTCGGGATTGCTCGGAATCTCGAAAACCGTGCGACGTGTTGATTTTTGGACAACCGACACTCAAATAATTATTCAGAAATTCGAGATCAAAATACCAGAAAATAAATTATATAATCAGAAACCTAACCTCGATACGCTTCCAATAAAAAAAACGGCGCGCAAAAAGGACGTCTAGATCGACGGCAATTCCCCCGCGAAGTTGAAGAACCCCTATTGAACTCTCCACAAAAGCTGCTGAAAAATAACTAGGGTTTTCGGAAAACCTAAAACTAATATATATATATAGAGAGAGTCGGCTGGCTTTGAGCGGCTAATCTGCTAAAGCGGACACGTGGCATCATCTGCTGCCACCCACTGCTTGATCGGACGGCCCAGGATATGTCGAGCTCGGCTCGGATGGCT
Source organism: Iris pallida (assembly GCA_029216955.1). NCBI lineage: Eukaryota > Viridiplantae > Streptophyta > Magnoliopsida > Asparagales > Iridaceae > Iris > Iris pallida. The sequence goes on along the minus strand of JANAVB010001756.1, from coordinate 128,824 downwards.
AATCCGAGTCTAACTCGGATTCCTATCGGCTCGTAGACCGAGCGCACCCGCCCCCCTCTCAATGACACGTGGGCCCGCTCGCTCCGCTTTCAGCGGCTGACGGGTGGCGCCCTCCCTGGCTGACTGGGTAATACATTAGAAAATACGTTTTTTATTTACAGAAAATTAAATAAAAATCAGGATAAATCCTATAAATTCCAAATAAATGCCAGAAAATTCCTAAAAATTCCTAAAAAAATCTAGAAAATATTTTAGGGGTTCTAGAGCCCAAATAAATTATTTGACCTCAAAAATACCCTCGGGTGCTCTCATAGAAATTCCTAGAAGCTTAAGAAAATAATGAAACCGCATATAAAAATTATCTAAAAATCTCCAATAAATCCTGGAAATTCTAAAATGGTAAAATAATACTCTAGAGGCTAACTGGGGACCTTGGGGACTACATATGACCTAATTTCCTTATATCTACCCTATAGACTTAGGCAAAAATTCTTACGATCCAAATAAACATCCTAGTGAATAATTGATTTTAACTAAAATAAAAATAAAAAAAAAATCTCCAAAATTGAAAATAAATTCTGGAACCCAAATGCTACAAACTATCCCCCTTAAAAGATTTTTGTCCTCAAAAATCAAAACATCACAAATAGTATAGTATAATACCTAACTCTTACAAGCAATAATTTCTTAAGCTAAGTCACGGAGAGATAATGGCTAGGAACATAAGGGAACTGATCGATAATAATCCTACTACAAACTAACTAAGCATGCATACCAACTAAAATTAAAGAAGGCTCTACGAACTCGGTACTCTCTGCTGTCGATCCTTCGGGTTCGGGAGTAGCAAAAGGATTAGCTACCCTTTTCCCCTTACGGATCGCACTGCGCCTTGCCTCGACCATTGCAAACTAAAAGGAAAGAAAGGATATGGTTAGAACGGTAGATACAAACATATCGAAGAAATCACGGACGGAATCAAGCAAGATGCAAACTAAGAGACACTAAGATACTAAGATAAAATAGACTCATAAGGTTGGAAATCATATTTGTGGATGATATAACCTCCTAACTTCAAACCTAATCGCAGGCTCGTAGTAGTACATCTAACTTAAGCACTACCACGAGTTCGCAGTCTTTTGCGAAATTGGACCTGCATGGGCCACCATAAAAACTTGTCACGACCCGCTCCCAATTTTGGGATACGAGTACGTGGCCAAGTCCAGCCTACGCCGCAGCATCGGCGGTAGTACGCTGTCTATGATAACAATGGTCCACAACAAGCACAACACGCAAAAATATCATCCACAACTAAGCCAGCAAAAATTACTAAAATATCCAATAGTCTCGATATTATAAATACGAAAAATCCACTACAACTCATAAAGTCTCGGGAACAAACCCGGATAGCAGAAAATAAAATAGACAACTAAACTCCATAACTATAACTACTAACTAATGCGAATCCATAAGGAAGAAAATATGCTAATTCGCATTAGTGCTGGAACCGGGTACGCCAGTGACATCAGTGTCACCAACATACTCACCGTAAACCTCTGGACAGATCACGTCGTCTACAACTGAAAAATGGTTATCCAGTCAGGATTGGAACAAGTACAAGTCTAAACCAACATGATACAAGTACAATATAAAGTAATAAAACACTAAACATGGAAAGTAAGAATCAATGGAAATAATGAACAATATGAACAAGAAATCATGAGATGGAAGAAACTGATAAGAAAAGTAACAAGCATGAAAAGTAAAGAGACTCATGTAACCACTCGTAGTGCACGTGTCATGAGAAGTACAACGTTCCTACACATGGACGGCTTGGGCGAACGATGAGGTTATAAGGCCCGCCCCCGTAAACGGGAGAGTTGCCAACGATACCATCTGGGCTTTGTCCACGTGCCTAGTAATTGTACCCCTCCAATATCCATACCTCACAATCACGAAAACACGATCACGATAACGATCAAGATAACAATGAGAAAACATGATCAATAGTCAAACACTCAACTCTCGTGTGTGTAACAGTCAAGACACAGAAGATAGCATGTATAAGTGAAATACGACAATATAAAGTAAATGCACATGAAGGTGTCAACAAGTACTTGCCTGAACTCTTGGATGAATTGATTTCACAAGTTGAAGACAATATGAACTCCGGCCTAGAAGCTATCAAATCAAGCCATCAACCCACGAACCCCGTCGCACAAACAACCACAAGTTAGATATACAATTCCCACTCTAAAAATCCTAGAAAGTGGCTAATGGGTTAAATCAATTAATACTATTCTAATTCTGGAATAAATCATCTAAAATCCTATTTTAACCTATTTAATTCTGAAATAATAATCTACACAAAATATTTGGTCAAGGAAAGTCACGGTTCCAAATTCGGGACCCGTGGCACGCAAACCGAGACATACTGTTGACTAACTAGTCAAACATTATGAATTCAAAGTTTGAGTGTGCGACATAATAGATTTCAGCGCCATGAGTGCACCGGAATCGACCGTGCCGCAAAATCACGATTTGGTCAAAAGTTATCGCCATTATGGCTAACTATGACCAAATCGATGAACCGTTGACCAAATCTGACTTCTATGAATAAAATAAAATAATAGATGAAACTCTGAATTTCTGGAAAAAATTATATGTTTTAGATCTCGGTGTCAGCTTTCCAAAACTTCAAACGGATCGCGAAACGGAGTTCGGGATTGCTCGGAATCTCGAAAACCGTGCGACGTGTTGATTTTTGGACAACCGACACTCAAATAATTATTCAGAAATTCGAGATCAAAATACCAGAAAATAAATTATATAATCAGAAACCTAACCTCGATACGCTTCCAATAAAAAAAACGGCGCGCAAAAAGGACGTCTAGATCGACGGCAATTCCCCCGCGAAGTTGAAGAACCCCTATTGAACTCTCCACAAAAGCTGCTGAAAAATAACTAGGGTTTTCGGAAAACCTAAAACTAATATATATATATAGAGAGAGTCGGCTGGCTTTGAGCGGCTAATCTGCTAAAGCGGACACGTGGCATCATCTGCTGCCACCCACTGCTTGATCGGACGGCCCAGGATATGTCGAGCTCGGCTCGGATGGCTAATCCGAGTCTAACTCGGATTCCTATCGGCTCGTAGACCGAGCGCACCCGCCCCCCTCTCAATGACACGTGGGCCCGCTCGCTCCGCTTTCAGCGGCTGACGGGTGGCGCCCTCCCTGGCTGACTGGGTAATACATTAGAAAATACGTTTTTTATTTACAGAAAATTAAATAAAAATCAGGATAAATCCTATAAATTCCAAATAAATGCCAGAAAATTCCTAAAAATTCCTAAAAAAATCTAGAAAATATTTTAGGGGTTCTAGAGCCCAAATAAATTATTTGACCTCAAAAATACCCTCGGGTGCTCTCATAGAAATTCCTAGAAGCTTAAGAAAATAATGAAACCGCATATAAAAATTATCTAAAAATCTCCAATAAATCCTGGAAATTCTAAAATGGTAAAATAATACTCTAGAGGCTAACTGGGGACCTTGGGGACTACATATGACCTAATTTCCTTATATCTACCCTATAGACTTAGGCAAAAATTCTTACGATCCAAATAAACATCCTAGTGAATAATTGATTTTAACTAAAATAAAAATAAAAAAAAAATCTCCAAAATTGAAAATAAATTCTGGAACCCAAATGCTACAACATTTATTTAAATTCTGTATCTCAAATATCACTTATACACGTGATGTTTTTCGATGAGTGATGATTTTTGACCTTGTTTTAGCTTGCGTGTTTCACTCGTCTAGCTTTAGGAAATTTCGAGGACAAAATTTTTCTAAGGATGGGAGAGTTGTGAGACTCGTCTCACAGTATCGGTATTTATATACGGATACGTATTTTGTTATGTATTTTGTATTTCCTTGGTTTTAGTAATGCTTTAAAAAAATTTCCAAACTATAAATTTTCTCCTTGACCGATATACCGCCTGTGTACCAGTGTGTACTGACGGTATACCACCCGGAAGATATTTTCTACTTGTAGATATTTTCTATTTTTTCGATATTTTCATGAATAGTGTTTCCGATACTTTTGTGAATAGTATTTTGGATATTTTGATAAATAGTATTTAGATATTTTTGTGAATAGTGTAGATGCATCCTATATATACCTCTTCCATTCTTTCATTCCTCTTCTATTTTATTCCTCTTCCTTAAGCTTTGAAAAGCTTAGCCTTGAGGCCTAGAGTGTCATTTCATACCCCTCTTGGTGGTGGAGTGGAAGATTAGGCTTGATTAGTGAAACCGAGTGTAGATGTGTGATTCAAACCGAAATATGGTAAAAAAAAGTGGCGTAGATTACGGGAAACGAGTATAGAAATGCGACTCAAAACCGAAATAAGGAATAAAGTGCTCGTAGAATGATTAAAACGAGTATAAATAAGTCATTCTAACTAAAATATGGCATAAAATGTGCGTACAATGATGAAAACAAGAATTATATGCGTAATTTAAATCAAAATATGGTATAAAATAGGCGTAGATTGGTGAAAACGACTATTGATGGGTGACTCTAATTGAAATATGGGGGTAAAATGGTCGTCGGATGCTGAAAACGAGTATAGATAGGTGGTTCAAATCGAAATAAGGTGTAGAATATGGGTTGATTGGTGAATTCGGGTGTACATGCATGATTCAAACCAAAATATGGTAAAAAAAAGTTTCGTAGATTAATGAAACGACTATAGAAATGTAATTTCTATCCGAAATAAGGTATAAAATGATCGTAGAATGGTGAAAACGGGTATAAATGAGTGATTCTAACTGAAATATTGTACAAAATGAGACTAGAATGATGAAAACGGGTGTTAGATGGGAAATTATAATCGAAATAATGGTATAAAACTCGCATGGAATGGTGAAAACGAGTATTGATGGATGATTCTAACAGAAATATGGTGTAAAATGGATGTTGAATGGTGAAAACGAGTATAGAGGTTGGTTCTAATCGAAATATGGTGTAGAATGTGGGTAGATTGGTGAAACCTTATGTAGATGCGTGATTCAAACCGAAAAATGGCACAGATGTGGCGTAGATGGGTGGTTCTAACCGAAATATGGTACAAAATGGGTGAAGAATAATGAAAACGAGAGTAGATGGGTGGTTCGAATCTCAATGTGGTATAGAATTGGCGTAGATGAGTATAGATGCTTGATTCTATTTAAAATATGGTAAAAAAAAGTGGTATAGATTTGTGGAAACGAGTATATAAATATAATTTCTAACCGAAATAAGGTATAAAATGCTCGTAGAATGGTAACAACGAGTATACACGAGTGATTCTAACCGAAATATGGTATAAAATGCGCGTACAATGGTGAAAACCTATATGGATAATTTTAATCAAAATATGCTATAAAATAGGCATGGAATGGTAAAAACGAGTATTGATGGGTGATTCAAACCGAAATATGGTGTAAAATGGATGTCGGATGTTGAAAATGTGTATAAATGGATAGATGTAATATAAATATGGTGTAGAATATGGACAGATTGGTGAAACCGAGTGTAGATGTGTGATTCAAACCAAATTATGGTAAAAAAAAGTGGCACAGATTGCGGAAAATGAGTATAGAAATGCGACTCAAAACTGAAATAACGAATAAAGTGCTCGTAGAATGGTGAAAACGAGTATAAATAAGTCATTCTAACTAAAATATGGTATAAAATGTGCGTACAATGATGAAAACAAGTATTATATGGATAATTTAAATCAAAATATGGTATAAAATAGGCATGGATTGGTGAATATGACTATTGATGGGTGATTCTAATTGAAATATGGGTGTAAAATGGTCGTCGGATGCTGAAAACGTGTATAGATAGGTGGTTCAAATCAAAATAAGGTGTAGAATATGGGTTGATTGGTGAATCCGGGTGTACATGCATGATTCAAACCAAAATATGGTATAAAAAAGTGGCGTAGATTGGTGAAACGACTACAGAAATGTAATTTCTAACCGAAATAAGGTATAAAATGATCGTAGAATGGTAAAAACGAGTATAAATGAGTGATTCTAACTGAAATAGGGTACAAAATGAGACTAGAATGATGAAAACGAGTATTAGAAGGGAAATTATAATCGAAATAATGGTACAAAACTCGCATGGGATGGTGAAAACGAGTATTGATGGATGATTCTAACCGAAATATGGTGTAAAATTGATGTCGGGTGGCAAAAACGAGTATAGAGGGTGGTTCTAGTAGAAATATGGTGTAGAATGTGGGTAGGTTGGTGAAACCTAGTGTTGATGAGCGATTCAAACCGAAATATGGTAAAAATGTGGCGTAGATGGGTGGTTCTAACCGAAATATGGTATAAAATGGGCAAAGAATAATGAAAACGAGTGTAGATGGATGGTTCTAACCGAAATATGGTATAAAATGGGCAAAGAATAATGAAAAGGAGTGTAGATGGATGGTTCTAACCCAAATATGGTATAAAATGGGCGAAGAATAATGAAAACAAGTGTAGATGGGTGGTTCGAATCTCAATGTGGTATAGAATTGGCGTAGATGAGTGTAGATGCATGATTCTAATTGAAATATGGTAAAAAATTGGCATAAATTTGTGGAAACGAGCATAGAAAAATAATTTCTAACCAAAATAAGTTGTAAAATGCTCGTAGAATGGTGACAATGAGTATACATAAGGGATTCTAACCGAAATATGGTATAAAATGCGCGTACAATGATGAAAACGAGTTTTATAAGGACAATTTTGATCAAATAAAATAGGCATAAAATGGTAAAAACAAGTATTGATGGGTGATTCGAACCGAAATATGGTGTAAAATGGACGTCGGATGTTGAAAAAGTGCATAAATAGGTAGTTCTAATCGAAATATGGCGTAGAATATGGGCAGATTAGTGAAATCGAGTGTTGATATTGTACTTTAAGTTGGCACTCCTAACTGATTAATAACTATAATTCAATCTAAATCCAACTGTGTCTTCCTCTATGTTTCATTCCTACTCACTTCAATCCTTATGATAGAGAAATCTTTCGTATTTTCCAAATCAACCCATGTAAATCCTGTAAGCTTCTATTCAAGACTTTATCTAGCTATAAACAAAGATAACAAGACTTGATCTAATGGTTCTAAGGTCTCTCGTTATGGTTAAGTCCCATACTGTAATCTATTCTACTTCCATCTTAGGTTTATGTCTATAAATTGTACCCACCTTAGCTACTTACCTAATCTGGACAAGCTTGAAAATTCTTATATTCTCCAAGTGAGAATTTCTACAGCAAAAGAAGGCCACTCCTTCCTACTCGGTCCATCTAGTATAGGTGTCTATCTCTACCTTTCTCGTCCTTAAATAATCACTTCCTAAAATAGTCTATCCAACTTGCCCCTATAACACAATAGAATTGAAATAGTTCATCACGCATATATATTCGTCTTTCCAAAACATGAAAATGCAAGAATTCGACACAAGGAGTTCAAGAGAGTTTTGCTCGATTACAAATAGAGATTCAAGGACGATAGTAGAAATCAAGGTAAATTCAATAGCGGTTGTGGATTAAGATCCTAATATATTATCCTATCACAGGCTCGTCTAGTACAGTAACGTAACCGAAACGATTTATTCTGACCTGTATGGGCCACCACAAAAACATATCATGTTCCAGTTCCAAAATACTTAGGAATCCAAGACATGATCATACCAACTGTACGGCTAGAATAAGTATCCCAATTTAATGAACTTATCCTAATCGTAGTATGCTGTTAATTAAATTAAATCTACTCTGTCTCAACTATGTCGCAATTCACATATAGGTAAATAAAACAAGAATGAACAATATGTAATATAGTCGGCTGCCTATAATACACATGAATAACATAAGTTTGCAAAACTAGGCTAATGAACAAGATAGAATAAGAAAGGAAATAGAAAGCACAAAAAAATGATAAACTAACACAACAAGCGATACCTGAACCCTGCAGCCAAAATCATACAATCCACCTATCTATACTATAAGCTTAGCAACAACCTGGAGAAATCATCAGGTCCTCAGAGAGACATAACAAGATACAAAATAAAAAGCCATAATATGTACTAAAATAAATATAAGAAATAACTGGGTAAACTATCCATCTAGGTGTATGTATGTCGAAAATGACTTTCCCTCCCATCTCTTGCTCAAGTCACATCCATGACTCAAGCAATCCACATCTCTATGAAAGTCACTAACTAGACTCAATCCAATCACTATATGAACCGTCACACAAACCGCTCATACTGATGATCAGTCAAGACTGTAAGTCCACGCCAGCACCATGTAATCTCACTCACTATGTCGTGTAAGATACGTGACAAGGCATAAAAGTTATTTAAAAACAACTTCACAACACGGGTACGTCTTCTATACACGTAAGTCAACATACGCACACGAACATCGATAACCATATCGATGGCACCCAAGTTATACTTGGACACACTCTACTAACACAACTAACTTCTAGCACAACAACAAAAAATGTATTTTAACAGTACAAGAAAAGTAGCAAGATATCTTGCCTGGAATGCCGACAAAAAATAAAATAAAGTATTGGTCCGTCTCCAACCTCCGTAGACAAGTGATCACAAACTCCTAGAAAATATAAATAAACTAAATAAATATCACAACGATACTTACCATATATACAATTACCTTATATAGACTAAACTAGTTAAAAAATAGTCAACTAGTATATACTATTCATAGTCACAATAATCTATATATGGTAACCCATTATATAATATTATATACTAAAAATATATACATTTAAATTTTGGAAAATATCATAATAATATTTGAATATATTTTATATAAATATCTTTTTTTTACAAAATATGCTAAATTGCTATATTAAAGTATCAATACAACATGTCACATAGAAATTTATTTCGGAAGCGATAATTCATGAAAAATTATGAAAGATATTTATTCTGGAATAAATCAGAATAATTAGAGTTAAATATAATTTTCCATCTAAAATTATTAGATTTATATTATATTTAAATCCTACGAAAGTTGGGAGTCAAAAAGTTGGGTTTTGAGCGGTGTGTCGGTATCCGAAATTTGATAGAGGCAAAGTGGTAGCACATCAACATGAAATTCTTGCAAATATTCAAAAAAATTAATTGTAGATGGTAGATATAGATGTTAGAGGTCTTACCAATATTTTTTTTCTGAGATCAAACGGGGTTTGAAGTTGTCGGAAAGGTCTCTGCACCGAAATTCGTCAATTCTGGACATGTTTCGGTGTAACGGACGCCACGGGCAAACGGAAAAGAACCGTGTGAGTTAGCATGGGACATGAAAGAATACATGTAGGTCTATCCATTAAACTTCTTGTGAGGCGAAATAGATGAGAAAAGTATGTAAAACCTATTTTAGAAGATAACAAACTTGGGTTCAAAAGTTTTGTTACGGCAAGAAATAACCATCAAGTTCGGCCTCTAAACGATCAAATAATTTGACGAAACTCCTCCGGGGTTTGATAGGTTTAAAGAGGGATCTCTTGGAGTCGTTGTAGAGTTGGTGGATGGCTCAAAAGTCAAGGAGAAGGGGGTTTGGTATGTCATCGGCCTCAAGGGAAGTGGGGGTTCGATTTTTGCTGTGGGGAGCGGAGGTGGGCAGCTATGGCGGGGATGTATATATAAGGTTTTGATCTTCTATGATTTTTGAAAATATATGTTTTGGTTTGGATTGATTTGGAGTTTATTTGGTCTTCCAATCAATCAATTTAACTTGGAGTAAAAGAGTTTCCATATATGAATAGGATATTTGACTTTGGTCAAAGTTGAGGAGATTTGAGCACATGACTTCTCTTAAATTATTTTAAATCAATTTAATAGGGTTCTACCATGAGTTGGCACCCTAGAGTGGTCCCCACTAAGTTAGGTTTGCTAGTGTTAAGCCCCAGAATTATTTCCAAGAGAAATAAACACTGAAATTACTAGAAACGACTCTTATTTGCCACTTGAAAATAAGTAGCACATAGTAACTCAATTGAGTAGGAAACCATAGGCATGTGTGTAGTAGGCTCAAAATACTATTGGATAATTTAGGTTGGATCGATATCGAATCCCAAAATCAAGTTGGAAAGTACAACAAGTTTTACAGTAGATAACTTTTGGCCTAAGTTGACCCAAAAATTGTGCGATAAAAATATAATATAAGAGAATATATTTGAGTGGGATAATATGTATACCAAATTGAAGATAAACTTATCTAGATCAAAACTCATGAAAAATGTTTCGAGAGATTGGCATTTCTTGTGCTCCAAAAATCAAAGCTACGGAAAAGAGTATTTAGTGATAAAAAATTATAGTAGAAAAAATATCTAGTAATAACTATATTAAATAAAATAAAAAAATAACCCTAAAAATTTAGGGGCTTACAAACTCAGTCGAGGAATCAATATGAATCGTATACGAAAATTTAGCACGATTGGAAGTTAGCGTGCATGGAAATGATTTGAAGATACAAGAATGATGTTAGGGATCAAAGAAGAAATTTGTTCGATGACTTAAGATAGAAGATACAACAAAAGTGATATTAATTTTGATGAATTGATCGTGTAACTAGTTCAAGGGACAAAGATCAGATTTGATCTTGAATGTCGATAAGACTATTGTATATCCAGTTCGGATGATAGCATCAATTGTCCGACTCGAAGTTCTTTGCAATGGAAGATCGTCAGGTTATGTATATCGTCGATGGTATTGAGGCGTATCTAAGATCGATGAGCGATAACTCAGAGGGTACTCTGATTCGAGGAATGACGAACGTGTAAAATGTTATTGTTCAGATAGATTCTATACCTTGGGATTTTGATAGAAATAAATATTTGGATGACTTGATAAGATTAATTTAAAGTTTGTTTGAATGGATACTACTTAAATTATGCAAAACAAAAATAATGACAGATTTGATGATCATTGCGGTAAGATTGTTATGACTCGGGAAATTATGATATGTGATCTTGCGATTGTGCGATGAAAAAGATGCACGACTTGAGGACTAGTAGGATTGAAACCTGAGATTAGTTATGATTGATGTATACAACTTGAAAAGTTGAGATCAATGAGTATGACTTATGATCTTCTAGCCAAAGAATACGAATTTGGATAGATAGGTCTAATGAAAAAATTGAAAATTTGCGATCTAGAGAGTTGTACGATTATCTCATAGAACCATAGTATGATTGATGATGACCGTGAATAGAATTACCTTAGGAGTGGCTTTGCTGAAAGACTCGGACCCCTTGTACTGGACGTTACAAGTGCACATAGGAGAAATCTATGCTCGATGTTTAGAAATCGGAGTGATGCGAGCTTGGATAGGAAGACCATGTACTACCAATTATGGTTTGACCTTAGAATTGGGGGGTAATTGTATTAATATTGTTTTTTGGGAATGGTGATCCCAACCCTGACTTTAACTTTACCCTAGTGAAGATAGCCTAGCAGTTAAGCAGACGTCCTAGTAAGAAGAAATAGACTTGTGCGATCGACCCTAATGAGAGTTGTCTAGATATATTATAGAGTTGGGGGTAGCTAGATATGGAATTGAGACTTGAAAGTTGGACAAATGATCTTAGAATATTTTGAATGACCGATAGGATTAGACTAAATGATGAAATTGGATATTGATGTTGGTTGACAGAATGATTCAATTATGTGGGATCGGATTCTCTACCACGAGGCTTAGTTGAAATGCATATATTTCGGAGACATCTTAAATATGTACATGATCCAACTCGAGTGGTATGTTGAATTCCATTGACTGAAGAGAAGATCATGATGTGATAAGAAAAATTTATGGAATCGTATGCTCAAAAAAGCATTGATGAAAGGATATATCGGATGAGTTAGTTATCATATGTTGATTGAACAAATCAAATTTGTTCGATCGAATTTTGAGTATAAGAGAAAGGATGATAAAAAAAATAAAAAATTCATGTGTCGATTAAATCGAATGTGTTTCGAGGATTGATTGTAAGCAAGTGGATGGATTTAAACGTTATGATCGATTAAGATTGTAGTCGGAAGATTGTAATCGAGTAGTGAAGGAAAAAAGATTCGAATTTAAATTGGTTGTCGCAGGTTTAGAAAATTTTGAAGGATATAACATAGGCGATGCGAACGATAACTTTAGAAGATAGTAAAATTTGTTAGCGAAACTTGAGTATAAATACAGGTGATTTTGAGTGAGGCATTAATACAGTCAGGTTTGGAAAAGATCATTTGGGATTTAAAATTGAAGACTTAAGGATTATCGAAATTTGATTAAGGGTAACACTGGGTTTTGACTAGGAGATATAGTGAATGATCGATTTGGTTATGTTGGATTCAAAATGAATAAGGAACAATGCGCGGGTGGGTTTGCCCTAGAGTTAAGTTGCCCGTGTGCACGGCGAGTTGTAGTTACCTCATGTTTAAAAATAGCAGCTCGAGGTGCAGTGTGGATAAAAGACGAGACTTAATGATTTATGTTGCCAAATAGTTTGATTTTCAATAATAACTTTGTAGTTCGGTGAAATTGACTAAGGTGCCACTCAGATGGATGAAACAAATAAGAAGCGTGTGTTCGAGAGATATCAATGTATAACTGATGAATGTAAGTCGAGTTAAGTAATAAGTGGTAGAGTTGATGAGTGACTCAGGAAAGTTTCGAGGATGAAACTTGTTCTGAATGGTGTACTATGTAATGTCCCGCTCAGTTCAACCGAAGGAATCGAAATGCAATGGCATTTGCACTTAGCCATGCAATGGCTTGCTCGAAGTTCCGCTCGGTCGAGGCAACTCCTCACTCAGGTGGGTGGCTTCGGTGAACTTGCCTCAGCTTGGCCATCCCACTAATAAATAGAAGTTTTTAATTGCATGAGTAGGTATGATAATAAAAAAACCCACATAGCTAAAGGGAATAATCATGCTTGGAATCAAATGTGTATAGAACATGTAATGGTTAACTTGTTGCCTAGATATCACTCCACGACGGCTTTCAAAGTTGGCACTCGATCCTTCGATCCTACAGCTTGGGTAAAGAAAAGACGACTTGAATAGAGTAAATCACAGTTATACTGGCACATAGACTATCGACTTACGGCCATAGTCTAAATGTTCCTACGGTCGTAGTGCTTAACATAGCATGTGCACCCCTACGATTTTTATACTGGCCATACAGTTTTATGGCATGGGTTAAGGCACTCGAAGAACACAGTTATTCAAGTTGAGTTAAGTAGGAGGGCTATCAAGTAGACGTCCATGAGTTTGAATAAAAATGATATGGTAAATTGGAAAGTTCTCGGGATCGGTAGTCGTCGAGGCAATTACCGAACTCTAGAGATGCATTGAGATGAAAAGATGAGATAAGAAATAGTCTTATAAGTACGTCAGATTAAGTAGAGTCTTGCATGGTCATGGACAACTTGTGCATAAGGTTTTAGTTCCTCGAATGATTGTCGAGGCACCATGATCGGTTCATACCTAGGGGAACAAGTTCGCTATGTTCGACGTACTGGCATGGGGCATTGAGGAGCGGTTTAGGTAGTTTGACTGAAGGATGACTCTGAAATGCATGATGATTTTGGGCGTACAATGGGGCTAGCTACCTTGCACTGAATGATCGCTGTCTAACCAATCAATGTCCAAGATGGCATGAATTGTTAGTGGCCCTTCATATAGATAAGTCGGTGTGCTGAGCGACAATCCGCATGCACGGTGTCGGTTGAGTCATAGGAAGCGTAAGCACGACACGAATGATTCAAGAAAATGTATGTACGGTTTGTAACACAAATATGGAGCCTAAAATTTAGCTATAGCAGAGACACGTGCTTTGACACGAGATGTGGTGTTGGTTATTTGAGTCAATGACACAAGTTATTTGAGTCAATGACACAAGTTTACGAGTATGATTTGAGTCGGTTGTATATTGAACGAGAAAGAAGGTAAGACAAGTATGAATGGCTTACACTGTGTTGTGAGGCACAACCTCGATGTTTACCACACGAATGGGTCTTATGGCACGACCACTATGTTTACACAACTGGGTTTTATAGCACGGTCTCAAAGAATGGATAGTACGACAACGTTGGTTAGAATATGAATAGGCCTGGAGTCTAAGAAATCAAATTGATCCTAAGATAAGAATAAAAAGACAATCAAATTAAGGAATAGTTGCACTCACTAAATGAAAGTGTTGGTTTTGTATGGGTGGGCGAGGGGCTCACTCACTAGTACGGCTGTGTACTGACAGCCCACCAGTTTTTATGTATAGGTTCAGGAACTTGCCTCATTCGGGGCGGAGCTCGCTTGGACGTGCTGAGGTATAAAGTTCCTTAGTGTTTTGACGTGTGCGATCGCGTTGAAGACTTCACCTATACAGGATATAATGTATGGACATCGCCTTCTAAAGCATCCACAAGCTGTAAGCTGAAGGGCATGACCTTTTGTAATTAAGAAATGAGTGAGAGATGAGTGTTTGTATTCCGAAAGAAAGTGAGTTTGAGTGACTTGTAAATCTTGGCTTCGTGCTTTTGTAATCTTATTTTTAATGTCAATAAAGAGTATCATTTTGTACACATCAACTTCTCTACTTGGGACTTCTGTGCGACAACCCCATCGCTTAGCCTGTAATCGACCTTTATGGAACCCGCCTCGCGTGAGCGCTACCTAGGCTCGTGCAGCATCACACCCTAGTGAGGACAATCGGGTTCTGTAGAAACGAGGCACGACAGTGACAGGGGTCATGACTCAAAGAGTCGCTAAAGATCGTCGACTTGGCAGATATGTGGCATCAGTAGCAGTCGAGGTGGTGGCTCTAAGTGGCTCGACGAGCTAGCACCGGCGGTGGGAGACGTCGATCTAGAGGCTGGCACTGGGTGTCGAAAGAGATCCGATGTTGGAGGCGCTGGAAGGAGGTGACAGCGACATTGGTGGTGGTGATGATAACGGTGAGGTGTGGAGGTCGAGGGTGTCCAAGCGGTAGTTACAGGGGGCAGTGGTGAGGAGGTGAGCGGTGGTCGATTTGGATTTGGTTAGGACAGTGTTGAGTTTCGAGGGTGGTGGAGTCTGGTGATGGTGTAGGTGATGGTAGTATTGGGGGGTTGTCGCAGCCGAAAATTCGAGGGGCAGCGGTAGATCTATAGTAGTGGTTGTTCCGGTGACTGTGGGAGGTGGTACCATACAGGGATGACCGGTGGTCACTGGCAGAGGGACGGGGCTGAGCGAGTGCAAGCGGCCGCGGCACGATTCCTGCAAGGCGACACCAGTAGTTAGATTAGGGTTAGGGTTAGGGAATTGTTGGAACAAAATTGGTGGCGTATCCTGCGTGACATAGGACACATATGAGTTTGTGTGAAATCATGTCCGGGGTGTCGGACTCGAAGATGAGGATGTGATGTATTGTAAAAGACACAGTATATTGAAGGACACCCGGGGTCGGACCCGAGACCGTCACGGCTGACACGGTAGAAAGTGGACACGGACACGATGCACGACACAAGGTGATGGAGATGTGGCTATAGAAATATTTTGGGGTTTGAAAAAAGAGCAAGGGGGCTTCTCCTTAAATAGGAGGTGGAGACTCCTAGTTGGATAAGGATAATGAATTAAAAAACCCCTTTAGATAATTCTCATTATTTATTTAAAAAATTTAAAACTAATTTAATAAAATCTAAACTCCAATTTAAATCACCACAAATATTTAAACATTAATATAAAATAATTTTAAAATAAAATAATTCCTAATAATTTTCTGAAATCAAATTTTACAAATATACAGGAATTTATTTTCATGTACATCGCATGTAAAATAGTATATATTACTTACATAAAACATTATTTTCT
This sequence comes from Iris pallida, assembly GCA_029216955.1. Lineage (NCBI taxonomy): Eukaryota > Viridiplantae > Streptophyta > Magnoliopsida > Asparagales > Iridaceae > Iris > Iris pallida. The sequence continues at coordinate 112,906 of JANAVB010001756.1, read as the reverse complement.
AATATAATTCATATATATGTATAACGAATAAAATAACATATAAATATATCCGTAGAAATAGAATTTTCGCAAATCACTTGGTGTGATGCATTCTATATATTCAAACAAATTAGACAACAAATATTTACTTTATATGTATTTTCAACAGAATATTTATTTACTATATTTACTAAAATCTATAATAAAACTTTTATATACACATTTAAACAAATACTTTGTATATACATATTCCTACTCAGGATACGAATACTATAAATAAAAATAAAAAATCGATAGCAAAATTTTAGGGAGTTTACACTCTACCCAACATACAAGAATTTCGTCCTCGAAATTAAGAAATAAATAGGGTAAGTAGGCTTGAGAAGATATGAGAGTTTCTCGTGAAGAAAACAAGATCAATACATTGGGTGAGGAGATGGAACGACATTCAACGAAAACATACAATTTAAATAACTGCAATTTAGAGAACTAGAAAAATAAAATCACGGATATTGTTTAGAAATGATCAAGTACATGACATCCCAGTCAATGTCTAAATTTTGATCAACACTAACATCATTCCTATAAATGTGTGACCTCAAAAATTAGGTAATAACTTTCTAAATCTCCAATTATGATCAATAACTCAATATTCAATAATTCAAATTTGTGTTCAAACTCATCACAACCTTCAAAATCTGTGATTCAACAAAATCGTCAATATTGCCTTATCAATACTCAATTCTTTATCTAATTTACTGTCTCTCCTCAAATTTCATATTCCACAAGAATTAAATTCCTTGAACACAATTTCTTGTCTCTTTATTCAATTTGATATTTATTCTTAAAAAATTTAACTACATAATTTTTTTCTCAAATAAAATTTCGCCTTTCATAATTTCCTCAAAAATTAAAATTTAATAAATCTCCATCTTAAAAGTATTTCTTTTATTGTCATCAATTTAGTCGAAGCAGAAATCAAACTCATCTTAATCATGAAATTCATATTCGTAATCCTCATAGAAATTTAATCCTTAAAGCATGAAGAATTTAAGAATTTTCATCTTCAATATTGGAGTAACCTCTAAAAATAAAAACATCTTATTTTATCATCACATGAAAATTTTCCTCAACAATTGATTTATCTCGAAGAACCAATTTTGTGGATCGAGAAGTCTACTCACCTTTGATGATATCATTTTTTATCAAAGCATAATATCATATTCTTCAACTTCATCTAATAGGGTTTACCATATGTTTCAACTTATGCCTCATAACACACAATTATCTTATTCAACTATACCAATAATTTTATCTATAGGGTTATCTAATCCAACCTCGTGATAACTGAAGGGTGTCATGGTTTGAGTTCCATCTTCACATAAGGGAAACTTATTAAGAACAAGGTTACACGAATCAAAAAAAAAAGATTTATGGACAAATCATTTGGGGAAAAATAATTAAATAAGGTTGGATTAAAATATCATGGTATGGTTTGGATAATGAATGAGGGTTGCTAGTTAACACACGAAATAAAAGATTAAGGGTTAAGTAAATGAAAATGAGAATAAGTAGAGATTCATGAGCAGGGGCGGAGGCACTCATTGTGTGCACTGGGCTGTAGCCCAATGCAAAAAAAAATTGCTAATTTTTTTTATTTTTAATTTGAGTCGGATGGCAAGCTGAGTTTAGTCCAGTGGGCCAATGGCTAATAAGGGCCCGGATGGGCTAAGTTTTCATGTATTGTTAGCAACTTAGCAAAGTGAAGCTTTGGCCAGTAGCAAAGTGAAGTTTTCGTGTATTGTTAGCAACTTAGCAAACTGAACCTTCCGGCCAATGCTCAATTTCTATGTTAGCAACATGTGCGGCTCCCCTCCTCCCCCGACCTAACTTTCTTTTTCTTTGTCCAATTTTTTTTTTCAAGAACCGAGAGAGCGGCTCCCCTCTTCCCTCTCAACTCCGACCGGCGGTGGCTGCTCCTCTCTTCCCTTGCTCTCTGGTAAAATTCTAATCTCTAATTTTTGTAAAACCCTAACCCCTAAATTTTTGTAAAGGCCAATGCTCAATTTCTATGATAGCAACATGTGCGGCTCCCTCCTCCCTCCGACCTAACTTTCGTTTTCTTTGTCCATTTTTTTTTTCAAGAACCGAGAGAGTGGCTCCCCTCTTCCCTCTCCACTCCGACCGGCGGTGGCTGCTTCTGTCTTCCCTTGCTCTCTGGTAAAACTCTAATCTCCAATTTTTTGTAAAACCCTAACCCCCAATTTTTTTAATTTGCTTACAACTGTTAGACAAAATAAAAGGGTACTAGTTAATTGCTTGTATAGTTACTACTATTGATGATCATTAAATTAGATATAAGCCCAATTTCTTACATGGAACACCATTTCTTAAACTTATTGTCTATGATAGGTTTTGAATTATCGAATTTATAAAGGAAACTTTGTCAAATTTTTGGCATAAATTTTTAGATCCTTATCGTAACTATTAGCTAGCCCACCCTACTCCAAAATCCTGGCTCCGCCCCTGTTCATGAGACATGTTTCCTTGAGAGAAAATAGTCTCATAGGTTGGCGGTACGATAAGGGAAAGATTCTAATCATTTGCAAATTTCCAACGACTAGAGGGTGTTTACGATAGGTCAAGGATTGAGGAAAGGGATAAGTAACTCAAGGTGAGGACCTATATACATGGCTTGGTTGATTACTAACTATACTTGTGTATATGTAATACCTATAGGTGATATGGCAACTAATATGGGACACTCCTAATCCCATTAGGATGACATCGTGTCCATCTTGGTTCCCTATCAAGATAAAATCCAAATATTTAAAATTCGAGTTTCCACAAAAGTTACTCAATATGCATAATTTAAATCTCAAAATAATTGACCAATTTCCTTCATCGTTATAGACCGTGAAGGATTTAATCATAACTTGTAATTCCAAGTTTTCTTCTTCCCCATACTTGTGGTATGAGATTCGATAACAAATTCTAATTTTCTTCTTCAAAATATTTAATCAAACCCTTGAGATAAATATTATTTACTATATATATTTTTTCAACAAAAAATTTGTCATTCTTTTTTTTCTATCCTCGAAATTCTAAAGACTTATTTGCAACTTGATACCCTCAACTATGTCAGTTTTTTAATTTGATACCTTAAACTTTTTTACTCAACAACTTAATACAATCAACTATTAAATACTTTTAAACACACACCCTAAAAACCAAAAAATTCAAAAAATATCCATGTCCGCCTTTCCACCTCTGGTCACCCTTGTCCTCCCCCCATCAGGCTACCCCCGCCCCTACCCTCCCCCATGGCTGCTCCCCTCCCAACTTTTTTACTCAACAACATAATATATATATATATATATATATATATATATATATATATATATATATATATATATATATATATATGTGTGTGTGTGTGTGTGTGTGTGTGTGTGTGTATGTGTGTGTGTATACACATTAAAAGAAACTCCTTTATTCATGCATTTAAAACATGTCACCACAGCTTACATCAACATCCAGCCACGTAGATGTAACTACGTGCGTACAACGAATCAAAGCTTTCCCAGCCTTTCGTTTTACCTCAGAAATAAGCCTCCTACTGTAGAACCTATATCCCTCATACCGCCGTTTGTTACGGTTCTTCCAAAGAACCCAAACTATTGCCCCCACCACCGTCTTTCTTGAGATGTTTATCTTTTTTGCTCTACCATAGACATAGGGACGCACGCAGCCCCGTAGCTCGCCCCAAAATATGAGCAGCCCGAGAGAAGTATGTCCAAACCTCTTTAGCTAAGTCACCCTCATGAAGAATATGCTCGATCGTCTCCGCCTCCCCTCCTTCGCAATAGTGACATTGAGATAACATCGCAAATCCTAGAGGTTGAATACGATCATCCGTGGGTAACTTATTATGGAGCACTCGCCATAACAAAATAGACCACTTAGCAGGCATGCATTGGCTCCATGTAGATTTGAAAGCTCGGTCCGCCACCACATGACGAGTCCTGATTTGAGCCCAAGTTGAAGAGACGGTGAAGATACCCATGCTATTAGGCTCCCATATATGTATATCGTTTCCCTCCTGTAGCCGGAGATCTTCACGTAGAATCCCCTCCGCCACCTCCTCTCCCAGCAGATTTGTAATCACTTCAATCCGCCATCCTCGCACGTGATCATGCAGCTCGCTTATGCTCCCCAAGTTACCATTTGTAGCATTTCTCTGAATGTAGCGGCCCTCCGTCCAACGTTCGAAGAAGATGTTGGACATACCATTGCGTAGCTTGAGTTTGATAAACCTATCGCCAAGCTCTTTCCCACGTAAAAGCCTGCGCCAAATAGCCGACGAGCCTTGGATTATCTCTGCATGGTTAGGGTGAATCCCCCTACAATATCTTGCCCTCAAGAAGGATGCCCACAGGCTATTGGAGGTACAGAACTTCCACCATAATTTAACAGCTAGCGCGTCCATCACCTCCGATAATCTTCGAACACCAAGCCCCCCTTCGTTCGTAGGCCTAGCAACAGTCTCCCATTTGAGCCATGACTGCTTCGCTATACCATCCTTGCTTCCACAAAAGAACCCATCAAACATCGACTCCAAAGTATTCAAAACCCCTATGGGGGTATTACTCGCCGCGAGACAGTAGATGGGAATTGAAGTCAGAACCGACTTCAAGAGAACTAACTTTCCTCGATATGACATAACCTTGTTATGCCAGCCACTAATACGATCTCTAACCTTATCAACCAGATCGTCGAACATGCCACCATTTCTTCTTCCAGCCGATAAGGGGCAACCGAGGTACGTAATTGGAGGGTGTTTGATTTAAAACCCCCGTCACTTCATGTAGCTCATTCGCTCTATCCGTAGGAAAAGATTCGAGGACGTACATTACAGACTTCTCATATTTCACGAGCTGACCCGGCATCTCCTCGTAGTCCCGGAGCACAGCCTGCAGTTTTTGATCGATCTTTTGTCTCCCCCAAAAAGATAAGCACATCATCTGCATATGATAAGTGAGAGATGACCTGACAACCCCTCGGAGCATAAAACAGCGTATATCTCTGCATGTATGGAAGACCCACTCAGTTTCGATTGAGCACCTCCGTACCAATGATGAAAAAGGCAGGCAAGATTGGGTCACCTTGTCTGATATCGCATTGGCTATGAAAAAACTCGAAACTGATCCATTAACCAATGATAAGAACCACACGTTACTAATCAGATGGAAAATTTGATTTATCCACTTTTCATCAAACCCGAACTTCCACATAACCCTCGTCAGGTGGCTCCAATTAACCCTGTCTTACACCTTACTCATATCCAGTTTGATAGCCGTGTTGCCCCCCTGCTTATGTTTCATTAGTGACATTATTTTTTGAGCAAGCACGATGTTGTCCACAATTTCACGCGCCTTGACGAAGGTGTACTGTTCAGGCAAAATAATACGTAGGAGCAATTTGGACAGCCTCGTAGCAACCAGCTTGGAGAGGATCTTGTTCATAAATGTGCATAGGCTTATCGGTCTATAGTCCGTAAGATAATAGGGATTCTTCTTCTTAGGAATCAAGACCAGAAGTGTACTAGTGATAGATTTTGAAAGCTCAAAACCTTCGAAGAATAACACCACTGCTTGGAGAATATCATTACCAATTTTAGACTAGCATGAGGAAAAGAATTTACTAATAAATTCGTCTGGCCCAGGCAAGTAGCTATGATCAAGGGATTTAACCGTACAGATCAGCTCCTCCATATTAGGCATCCTTAAGAGCTCCTCATTCTCCTCCCACGAGATGAGGGTAGGGATAGCATTCATCATCTCATCATTCTGCTGTATAAGGGTGGCCTTTAATAGATCACAATAGAATTTGTTCACCTCCTGTTGAATCTCATCCGGTTTGGTGATAGTCTCTCCATTCTCCATCTTTATCGAGTGTATGTGCAGCTTCCCCATAGTATTGGAAACATATGAGTGAAAGAATTTAGTGTTTCGATCCCCATCTGAATCCCATTTAGCTCTGGCCTTCTGATACCAGTATGATTCTTTAATCTGAACCCGTTGTTTGAGCTCGGCTTGGGCTTTCGTCCATGCTTCCCGAGCCGTAGGGTCCTCCTCAAATGCAGCCGGAGCTGCGGCCACCATGTCCTTCGCTTTCCGCACCTCTTAGAATATATCCCCAAATGCCAACCGACTCCACCGCGATAAAGCCTTCCTCACCGTCGAGAGACGCAAACCAACCTGAATCAGTTTATTCTCATGCGTCACCGAATTCCATGCCGACTCAACTATTGTCATGAAGTCGGCATGATCCATCCAAAAGTGTAGGAAGTGAAAAGGTTTCATTCCTACAGTCTTCTCCCCTTCGACCGATAGCAACAACGGCGTACGATCGGACTCAGTGCGATTAAGGTGGTCGCAGATGGACATAGGAGCAATGTCAAGCCAACTAGGATCCATAAGAATGCGGTCTAATCTTGACCCCTGCCGAGATCCACCATCCAGGCATTTGATCCATGTAAAGCTGTTGCCTCTGAAAGGCACTTCGGTAATGTCGGTCGCTATTTAGAATTGCAAAAATTCCTTCATAGCCACCCTACTAGGCTGTAATCCCCCGAACTTCTCCTCCGGTCTCACGATTGTGTTAAAGTCCTCACCAATCAGCCAAGCTAACGGATTTATTTCGAGTGTGAACCTGCAGTAAGTGCTCCCATATAATACTTCTTCCTTCTTTAGTATTACTTCCATGCACCGCCGAGATGAGTGCAGTGAAGGGAAGCGCTGGATGCGTCCGAGACATAGAAACAGCCTGATCGTGAGATTTGACCAGCTCCACATTTGCATCCCCGCGAGCCATAACCCAAATATTACCCCAGGCATTCGAGAACGATTGATGAAAACTTAGTTTCATTTGGAAGGAGAATAATTTAGAGACACACACCTTTGGTTCAATTATAGCCACAAGCGGAACCTGATGAATTCTACAGAACATCTTTATCCTTTTAAATGTCATCGGATTAGCCACCCCCCTAATATTCCAAAATAGGATTTTAAATATTTGGGGGGATGGCGAGTGTGTCGGGAAAGAAACGCGGAAACCTTTCCCCAAACCGAAGAGTACCTGCGAGAGGACCGAGCAATACAACGCACGAACCCAAAAACAACCACACAAAACAATCCATGCAGACACAAAGAATTTTTGACGTGGAAAACCCTTGCGGGAAAAAACCACGGGACGATCGGAGTCCAACCCTGAGAAGCCTCCACTAATGGAATAGAAGAATTACACCCTCTACAAACTCCTCCCGATCCAAATCGGATCCCCACAACACTCAGAAATAAGAACAATGATTACAAGGCTACGAAGAGCGAGAACGACGAGTAGAGATTACCCGAACACGATCTCCTTCGAATAGCGACCTTCAATCCTCCGTCTTCTTCTCCGAAGTTGCAATGGCACTCTTGCCTCCTTCTCTCTCTTTTCTTCTTGTTGTGTTACATAATGGATTAGGGTTTGGAAATCCCAACTTAACTCCCTAATCCCGCAACAAACCTGGACCGTTTGATTAGATCCAATGGTGAAAACTCACCCAGATTTTCGCTTCAGCCCCGACGACACAGAGTTCGGCCAGAACTCTGTGTCGGGCAAACAGAACATACTCGCCAAATCCTGGAACAGCCAGACCGAGTTCGGCCAGAACTCGGCCTGGGACCGAGTTCGGGCCGAACTCGGTAGACCCAGTCCAGAACCTCCCTTAGGAGCAGCAGCAGCAGTAGCAACTCCTAGTTGCCTACTTCCCGAGCTTCTTCGACATCGAACGGCGCTCGTCGCACTCCGGGATCTTCTCCACATAGGTTGGGAACCCCACCCACTCCAACAAATCTCTCCCTTCACAACTATGGGAAGGATGTCGTCATCCCGACGATCTGCCTGCAGTACTCAAACTTCCCTCTTGGTAGAATCTTCGTGAACATATCAGCTCCGTTGTCATCTGTATGAACCTTCTCAAGCTCCGCGTCCTTCATCTCAACCACATCCCGTATCCAATGATACCGAGTCTCGATGTGCTTGGACCGGCTATGAAACATCTGATTCTTCACAAGGTGGATAGCACTCTGACTGTCGCAAAGCAAAGTATACTGCTCTTGCTTCAGTCCCATTTCCTGCAACAGCTTCTTCATCCACAACAGCTCCTTGCAAGCCTCCGTCGCCGCAATGTACTCTGCCTCTGTCGTCGACAAGGCAACACACTTCTGCAACCGCGACTTCCACGACACCGCTCCTCCCGCAAACATCATCACGTAGCCTGAAGTCGATCGCCTCGTGTCTACATCTCCAGCCATATCAGCGTTGGTATACCCAACCAGCTTCGGCTCGTCACCACCAAAGGAAAGTCTCCAACCAGCAGTGCCCTGAAGATAACGTAGAATCCACTTGACCGCACTCCAATGTACCCTTCCAGGATTTGAAAGATACCTGCTAACAGTACCAACTGCATGAGCAATATCTGGCCTCGTACACATCCTGGCATACATCAGGCTTCCCACAGCTGAGGCATATGGAACCCGCTCCATATCTTCCTTTTCGTCCTCGGTAGATGGACACTGCTCCTCAGTGAGCTTAAAGTGAGCCGCGAGGGGGGAACTCACTTTCTTCGACCCGTCCATCCCGAAACGCAAGTACCCGGTTAATGTACTTCATTTGGGACAAGTGTAGCAGCTTGGACTCTCTCTCTCGGCTGATCTCCATCCCAAGAATAGTCTTTGCTGCGCCCAAATCCTTCATAGAGAAGGCCACGCCCAGTTGGCGCTTCAGCTCCGCTATCCTAGTGGCATTCCGACCCACTAATAGCATATCATCAACATAGAGCAATAAAATGATGAAATCATCCTCGGCAAAATACCTCACAAATACACAGTGGTCCGACGTCGTCCGTGCATAACCATGCTCCCCCATAAACGACTCGAACTTCCTGTACCACTGCCTCGGAGCCTGCTTCAGACCATACAAGCTCTTCCTCAACCGGCAGACCAACTATGACTTGCCCTTCTCACAGAATCCCTCTGGCTGCTCCATGTACAACTCCTCCTCAAGATCACCGTGGAGGAATGCCGTCTTCACATCCATCTGCTCGACCTCCAAGTCGAGACTGGCTGCTAATGCTAGCACCACCCGAATAGACGAATGCTTGACGACAGGCAAAAAGATCTCATCATAATCCATGCCTTTCCGCTGACCGTAGCCTTTAACTACCAGCCTCGCTTTGTATCGAGGGCGAGTAGCATCATCCGTCTGCTTCACTCTAAACACCCATCGATTCTTCAAAGCCTTCTTGCCCTTTGGCAACCGCACCAGCTCATAAGTGGAATTGGTGTGCAATGAACTCATCTTCTCATGCATAGCCTCCATCCACTCCTGCCTGTGTTCGTCTTCCATAGCCTCTGCAAAACTTTCGGGCTCTCCCCCGTCAGTCAATAGCACATACTCATTCGATGAGCATCTCGTAGATGGTCGACGATCTCTGTCACTCCTTCTCAGTGGAGCCACTGGTGCTGGCTGTATACCAACAGCCTCCCCCCTTCAGGAACTGCCTCCCCGGCATGCTCATCCTCCTGAGGGACACCCTGACCACCATCAGCAGGCTGATGATCAAGGTTGGGAGCAACTCCATGTACCGGCTCCCCCATAACTGGATCCTCTGCGATGTCTTCTGGAAACTGCTCGAAGCGAAATGACTCTAACTCAGGCAATTCCTCAGCCTCAGAAGGCGTCTCGGAATCCTGAGTGTTGGTCATGGTCTGATCCTCGACGAACACCACGTCCCTGCTTCTGTAAAGCTTTTCTTCCACTGAGTCGTAGAGTCTATAGCCAAACTCATCCCGACCGTAGCCGACAAAAACGTATCGCCTTGTCTTCGGCTCAAGTTTGGTCCTCTCGTCCTTCGATACATGCACGAAGGCCTTACAACCAAACGTCTGCAGGTGATTGTACGACGGCTCTTTGCCGTACCATACTTTGTCAGGCACATCACCCTGCAAAGGAGCACTAGGAGACAAATTAATAACATAAGCAGCTGTGAGAAGAGCCTCACCCCAATAACTGCCCGACAAATTTGCTTCTGACAGCAAATACCGCACCCTCTCCATCAGTGTCCTGTTCATGCGCTCCGCTACACCATTGAGATGAGGTGTCTTTGGCGGAGTCTTCTGGTGTCGTATCCCTTGCTCTCTGCAATACGCATCAAAGGGACCAATGTATTCACCGCCATTGTCGGACCGAACACACAACAACTTCTTGCCTGTCTCCCTTTCAACAGAGGCCTGAAACTCCTTGAAAGTAGGCAGCACCTGATCCTTGGTCTTTAAGGCATAGACCCAAACCTTCCTGGAACAGTCATCAATAAAGGTTATAAAGTAAGAAGCACCACCAAGAGATTTTACCTTCATAGGACCGCAGACATCCGAGTGAATCAACTCGAGCAACGCCGGCTTCCTCGAACTTGGGTGACTTTGGAAAGACACCCTATTTTGCTTCCCAGCTAAACAGTGCATGCACTTCTCCAACTTTGTAGACTTGAGCCCCGAAATCACCTTCCTGTTCACCAAGTAGCTCATCTGCTCCCCTCCATATAGTAGAGACCGGACTTCTTGCTTCCTCTGGCAATCACCAACGAACCTCTGGAAAGCTTCCACTGACTGTTCCCGAAGAGACTGAAGAATCCCTCGTCATCCAACCTTCCAACCGACACCAGGTTGAAACGAATATCAGGGACATGACGAACATCTTTGAGAACAAGGACCGCACCCGTCTTCGTTCTCAAATGTACATCTCCAACGGCAACCGCCTTCGACACATCTCTATTGCCCATCTTCAACACTCCACAGTCGCCTGTTGTGTAAGTGGGAAATAGTGCCCTGTTGTGAGATACATGTACTGAAGCCCCTGAGTCCACCAGCCAAGAATTGTCATCGCAGGCGAGGTTAGTAATGACCTCATCACCTACGACGATCACATCACCTCCGTGCATCGAGGCCGCCGCTGTAGTGTTCTCTTCTTGCTTCCCCTTGTCACCCTTCTTCTCTCTCTTCCAAGCGAAACAGTTCCGCTTGATATGGCCCTTCTTACCACAATGGTAACACTCTGAGTCCTCGTAACGACCCTTAGACTTCCCCCTGCTCTTGTCTCTGCCACCACCTGGACCCCTGCTTTTGCCCCTTCCACGGCTCTCTGAAACCAATGCCTCTGAGTGGTGGGATGTGGATGAAGTGCCCTGAGAACATCTCCGCATCTCTTCATTCAGCACCCCGCTCTTGGCAAACTCCAGACTGACCATGCCCTCTGGAGCAGAAGCGATCATAGATACTCGTACGGTCTCCCACGAGTCTGGCAATGTACACAGCAGCCATAGTCCCTGAACTTCGTCGTCGAACTTGACTCCCATAGAAGATAGCTGGTCAACCACACCCTGGAACTCACTCAAGTGATCCGAAATAGACGCCCTATCCTTGTATCGCAGACCCATCATCGTTCGGATCAGGAACAATTTGTTTACCCCGGTCTTCTTCCCATACAAGGATTCCAGCTTATCCCACAACGTCTTCGCGTGCTCAATATTGGCAATGTGGTTGTACACGTTCTCATCAACAAACTGCCGTATGTACCCACACACCTGTATATGCTCGAATGTCCAGTCCTCCTTGGATTTATCACTGGGCTTCTCGGATGCAAACACGGGTAGATGCAGCTTCTTGACAAACAACAAATCCTTCATCTTGCTCTGCCAATAATGATAGTTTGTGCCATTAAGATTCACCATGCGTACCGACTTCACGTCCATCTCTCCTCTCTGGTTTCTCTGTCAACTACTGACACCTCTTCTGAATTCCAGAACCTGGCTCTGATACCACTCTGTTGGGAAAGAAACGCGAAAACCTTTCCCCAAACCGGAGAGTACCTGCGAGAGGACCGAGCAATACAACGCACGAACCCAAAAACAACCACACAAAATAATCCACGCAGACACAGAGAATTTTTGACGTGGAAAACCCTTGCGGGAAAAAACCACGGGACGATCGGAGTCCAACCCTGAGAAGCCTCCACTAATGGAATAGAAGAATTACACCCTCTACAAACTCCTCCCGATCCAAATCGGATCCCCACAACACTCAGAAATAAGAAAAATGATTACAAGGCTACGAAGAGCGAGAACGACGAGTAGAGATTACCCGAACACGATCTTCTTCGAATAGCGACCTTCAATCCTCTGTCTTCTTCTCCGAAGTTGCAATGGCACTCTTGCCTCCTTCTCTCTCTTTTCTTCTTGTTGTGTTACATAATGGATTAGGGTTTGGAAATCCCAACTTAACTCCCTAATTCCGCAACAAACCTGGACCGTTTGATTAGATCCATGGTGAAAACTCACCCAGATTTCCGCTTCAGTCCCGACGACACAGAGTTCGGCCAGAACTCTGTGTCGGGCAAACAGAACCTACTCGCCAAATCCTGGAACAGCCAGACTGAGTTCGACCAGAACTCGGCCTGGGACCGAGTTCGGGCCGAACTCGGTAGACCCAGTCCAGAACCTCCCTTAGGAGTAGCAGCAGCAGTAGCAACTCCTAGTTGCCTACTTCCCGAGCTTCTTCGACATCGAACGGCGCTCGTCGCACTCCGGGATCTTCTCCACATAGGTTGGGAACCCCACCCACTCCAACAGAGTGAAGTTGGAGTGATCTTGGTAGTGGCTCTGGTCACCCTAGTAGACCCCCCCCGGTGGAGCTTTAGGCACTTTTTTTGCTGTTTTGGGAGCTTTGATCTCAGGAAGCTTTGGAGCTATCTCCTGTGGCGGCGGTTCACCATCATCCGACCTCCTATCTGCAACCACTGGGCTCCTTTATTATTCTTCTCCTGGTGATGTCTGAGCAATAGTATCCGACCCCCTGATCTGCAGCGTCACTCTCCTTCTCAGAAAACACCACTGCGACCTCCCCCTCTTTCAATGTATCTGACTCAGCAGTAAGCCTCTCTTCAGCCTCCATCCTGTCGGCCCAGGAGGCTAGCACTTCACCCTCCTCCAAGAAGTTTTGAGGGTCATCACCCATGGCATCGATAGGGTTGACTGTACAGTCCTTTTGAGTCGTATGGTTTGTAGGAGTGTTAGGCTCGAAGATCCGCCCTTAGCTCGTAGGGTTTTTAGGAGTGTCAGTCTCGAAGGCCCGCCCATGGCTTGGTTCGCCAAGTTCATTTATGACTGGAATTTTGTCCGACTGACGTAAACTCGCATCGAGTTCGATATTCGGGGGGACCACCGCCTCTCCGTGGATTGCCACCTCATCGTTCACAGATGACGTAGGATTCTCTTCCAGCTTATCCTCTAGAACGATTCCTTTCCCTTTCTGGAGCAGAGTGATTGTCGTCGTCCCTGCCAACGGTAAGGCTTTGGAAGCGTGGAGTCTTTCTGCCAACTTGCATGATGGCTTGTCATGACCTTGGTGTTTGCAGATAGAGCAGTATTTTGGAGACAATTCGTATTCCACCCGCTGTGAAACAATTTTGCCGTGAGGAAGACTGATACGTACCACCGTCGACAATGGCTTACATGCATCCACTTCCACAAAAATGTGGGCTGTGCTTGGACGGGAAGGTTCCTTCGTGGCTTTGTCTAGACGGAGAGGGGTTCCAATACCTAGGGCGATAGAGAACAAAGCAATCCGCTCAAATAAATGGTGTGGCAAACCCGGCAGGTTCATCCACGTAGGAACTAGTGGTGATTCTTGAGATGGTGAAAAGTCCTTAGTCCATCGAAAGAGTTGTATGGGAGCAGGGGAGATGTACCACACGTCGCACGATCGAAGGCGGAGGAAGTCTTCTTCAAGGTCCGGCCGGATCAGAACATGTTTATGATCCACAACACCCACTTTAATAAGACTAACAAATTTGAATTCCTCCATAGTTTTTCGGATCACATCAATGGAAGGCCTAGCATGGAAGAATTTCCTGATCAAAGAAAACTTGAAAGGGCCGATCAGAGCATGTTCGTCCTCCTCAGAGAACGAGATCACCGGGATGCCTCTTGAGAGAGTTGGTGGGCGCATAGAGATGGAGGCAGCCGGGCGAGTCTTCCCCGCCATGACGTCCGCAAAAGTATTGGTCGTCATCCGAAACCTCGAATCAGAAAACAACAAACACAGAGGATTTTTGGCGTCCGGCTGGATCAGCCAATAATGGGGAAGAATGTCGGCCCGGCCGGGTGTCCAAGCCTGTATCGGAGGCGGAGGATCCCCGGCTAAGGTTCATGGAGATGGCAGCTTAGGTTTTCCCCAGGAGCGATGATTATATATATATATATATATATATATATATATATATATATATATATATATATATATATATATATATATATATATATATCATCATCATCATCTAGTAGTCATATCATTCAATAATCCTTCACACAAGATCATACCTTTAAGAAAAAATTTCTTAAACCTTTTGATAAGATTTATTGATCATCGAAATATTTTAATACCTTCATAACTTAAAATATGACATCTAATGCAATATTAATTGCCAAAGTAATCCTTCTAGCCATGTAATTGACCTATGTAGCATATACTAGTGTAGTCATATTCCTAACCTCTTTTAAGCACAAAAATAAGATTCATTGTAGAAAGGAATCAAGCAAGATGCAAATCAAGGCAGTCAAAAGAGAGTTCGATGATGAAAATCAAGGAAGGAGATCAGGCATGTGGATGAGATCCTAGACTCTAATTCTACATGCAGGCTTGCTTGGTACAGTGATGTAACCAAACAATATATTCGTGCATGGGCCACCACAAAAACATGTAACGTCCTAGTCCCAAAAATATGTAGGACTAGATAATGTACATGCCAGTCGTATTATAAATATACGTAAGCTGTAAATATAGTATATAGATAGTCATGGCTCACTAAATCTCATCCACAAAAATAAAGAAATAAAAATTTAATTAAATCAATTATGAAAGACATTGAACAAGTTGTTGGGTGAAGAATAAATCCACTACCAAGCGATTAAACGAGAAGAAATGTAGTATTTCTCAGAATTATATATTTTTTAAATTATATTTTAAATTATAAAATGGTTATAATATATTTCCCACTATTATTTATGATTGTAATATATACTTTTCCGTAGCTTTAATTTTTGGAGCACAAGAAATGTCAATCTCTAGAAACTTTCTTTATAAGTTTTGATCTAGATAAGTTTATCTTCAATTTGATATATCATGTCCCACTCAAACAAATTCTCTTATATTTTATTTTTATCGCACAACTTTCGGGTCAACTTAGGCCAAATGGATATCTACCGTAAAACTTTTCAAACTTTCTAACTTAATTTCGGGAGTCGACATCGATCCAACCTAAACGACCCAATATATAATTTTGATCTATTTTGAGCCTACTACACACATGCCTATGGTGTCCTACTTAATTGACTTTCCATGTGCTACTTATTTTCAAAAGGCACATAAGGCCCATTTATAGTCATTTTGGTGTTCAATTCAATTCGAATAATTGTTTGGACTCAACCCTAGCTCAAATGACTTAGTGGGGCCTACACTAGGTTGCCAAAATCATTTTTACATGTATTTGATTCATTTTTATCAATTAAATAGCAGTCGTGTATTCAAAGATCCATTGAATATCAACTCAAAACCCATTCTTTCCAAATATGGAAACCCACTAACCCACTTTGCCATATTAGTTGATTGGTTGACCAAATCTTCACCAAATTAATTTAAACCTCCTCCATACAAACCTTAAGCCATAGAAGGATCAAACTTTATAAATAGGACCATACATTAGCCGCCCACATTTTCCAAACCTTTCAAAATTCGACCCCCTCTCCATAGTTGGTCGACGGCTACCATCCCAAGGCCGACACCCCAAACCCCCTTCACTTCGACTTTCGAGCACTCAACCACCACTTCCATGACTCTTTATCTTTCTCTTCCATTCTAGTATCTCTCAAGATCATCTCGTGGGTATTGGAGAGTTGTACAATCCATCCAATGTTATTCCCGAAACAGATCGTTTGATGGAAATCTCGATCTCTTAGAAATAGTGAGATGGATAAAAGCAACTTAGCAGACGAAATAAATATCACCGCAATCCTGCTGATCATTCCCAACCAAAGTTGATGCAACAAAGATGAATAATCGTTCTCAACCGGAGTTGATGCAACGAAGATGAATAATCATTCTCAACCGAAGTTGATGAAACGAAGATGAATACTCGTTCTCAACCGAAGTTGATGCAACGACTTTGCTGGGGTGATAAAGATCATCGTTGCTTAAAGCAAGATTCATCCTATTGCGATATGCTTCCAGGAACCAGCAAGTTCGAAAGAACTTCTGGAACGCTCGCTACTCTCTTCGTCTCTTTATTTTAGCGTAAGTCCTCAATGAAGGCACGAAGAGAGTATTTATAGAGGAGGGCCGAAACCCTAATCCAAATCCTGATCGTAACTGATTGCGAAAAGATAGTAGCGAATAATGGAAAGATTTGAATAAATTAGACTCAAATCCCACAAAAGATGGATCTAATTAATTGACTCAATCTTTTCATAACCGCTCAAATCTTCCAATCAGCCACATCAGGAACTGCCCGGGCCCCTTAGCACTCAGCCCGTCAGCTCGCGTGCAACCACGGAACAGCATAGCAATGCGGCAGCACCACAAGTGTGCAGGCATGCAGTACAGCACAGCAAGTGCGTAGGCGCACAACGCAGCACCGCAAGCACGCAGGCATATTGTGCAGCACCGCAAGTACGCAGGCGTGCAGTGCAGCACCGCAAGCGCATAGCTGTATCGCAGCCCCACGGCCCCTGTGCATGCGACTCGTGCACGAGCGCAGAAACTACGCACAAGGCGCCATGTGCCGATGCTGACGTGTTAAGTACAAAGTGCACCAACAAAGCGTCACTTTGCGCCCTTGAGCCCAAGTCCTAGCCCAAGCCCGAGTCTGAGTCGCTAAGCCCCTTCGGGCCTTAGCTCCATAGGAAAATTATCCCAGGAGCATGACAAAAGGCATTAATGCTTCTTTGTTAGGTTAGCCTTCTTTCCACTAGAAAATGCTCCCACATAGCACCCATGTGCCTCTCCACACTTTATGTGATCTCTCAACACAAGCAAAGCTTTATATAAAGATACCATCCATTTGGTTTTTCTAATATGGGACTATCTTTCTAGTTTCTAAAGCAAAACACCAACAACAACAAGCAAAAACATCAACAATCCTCCCCACACACATATATATATATATATATATATATATATATATATATATATATATATATATATATATATATATATATATATATATGGGTTGAGCATTCCCACAGTGACTATCCATCATGCATTAGGATAGATGTCGCTACGACTTGAATCTTTCCGCATGGGTTAAATGACAACATGATACAAGAATGGAGTAAGCCTTGAATTCTGTACCATAACTGCAATTCTTCCTACTCACATAATGACATCAACTGTGCTTTTGGATATACATTAAAGGCCTTGTGCCAGCCTAGTTTTGGTGTATGTATCTTGGGTGTCAACAAGATTTCCCTCAAGAGACGGCCTACATCTTTATCCATACACTTTAGGTGAGTTCTTTTAAAGAGTCTTTGGCATGAAGCATTTTGCTTCCTTACGGTGCTACACTGCTTTTACATGGCCCGAAGTCGAGACACTGTCTTATGTCTTGTCATACCACCTGTAGCATGAGGTCCAACTTCTTTGTAGTGCCAAACTACCCAGCATGAAGCCTTTTGCTTCTTTGTGGTGTTATGCCGCTGTGACATGGCTTGCAAAGCCGAGGCACTGCCTCATGTGGTGTCACCTACTGTAACATGAGGCCCAGCCTCTTTGTAGTGTTATCTACCACTTTTCATTGTACAGCATTAGGCTCTCTTGCCAATGTGCGGTGCTACGCCGCTGTGACTTGGCCCAAAGACGAGGCTTTACACTCATGTGGTGTCACCCCACTGTAGCATGGAGTACTACGCTCCTTTGTAGTGTTGTGCTATTTGTACTTCCTGTAAAGTATGTCAGACATCCTAGATGCCCGAGAACTCATTAAGGCTTCCAAGCCATCCTTCCATAGGACTTTATTCTTTGTAAAGAACAATCAGTAGACAACAGTGGTTCTGGGTTCATAACCCCGCAACATCCCAAAGGATTGCCCACTGCTCCTGATATTCTTCCAGTTAATGGTCCTTCTTTGAACTAAAAGTTAGATGCCTAGTAGATTTCTCTTTGAACTAATAGCATAAAATTTTATAGTAGAATTACAAAGACACAATATCAGAGTGTCTTCAAGCCCATCTTACCTGCTATGTCTTCAACCAGCTGGTGCTTGAGATCTTTGGTGAACGGATCTGCCAGATTCTTCTAACTCCGAACATGAACTACGATAATGACTTCTTTTTTAATAAGATCATTTACCGCCCTGTGCCTTAGGTACATAGTTATTTTTTTCCCATTGAAGAGGTCATTTGATGCCTCTGCAGTAGTCGCCTGGTTGTCGTAGTATATCGATTCCGTCGGTATCTGCGTACCAACCACTGGAAGATCATACATGAGCTTCTGAAGCCATTCTGCTTCCTCCGTTGCAGTCGTCTGTACATAGAACTCAGACTCCATAGAAGAGTGAGACAGCATACTCTGCTTCTTCGACTTCTACGATATAGCAGCTCCACCCATGGAGAAGATGTATCCTCCTGTGGACCTTTTACTCTCTACTTCTGAGCACCAGCTTGCATCGATGAAGCCTTCCACTACTTTTAGATCTCCGCAGTAGTGCAATGCATACTTATGAGTCCTTTTGAGGTATCTCTTAACCCTCTTCACAGCTTTCCAGTGCTCCACACCTGTACTGCTTGTGAACCGACTCAGCATCCCCACGACAAAAGCTATGTCAGGTCTTATGGCAGTAGTCGCATACATCAAACTCCCAATGATGCTTGAGTACTCTAGCTGTCTGACGCTCTCCCTTGGATTTGGCTTCATCTTCTTGTCACACCTGTATGGCGTATCGATCCCTAGAAGATCCTGATACCCATAGCGTGTGAGCATCTTCTCAATGTATTGAGACTTTGACAATGCCACTAATTTCCGTTCGGATGAGCTTTATCCCCAGGATAACATCAGCTTCCCCTAAGTCCTTCATGCTGAACTTAGAGAAGAGGAACTTCTTTGTCTCAGTGACACTTGCTAGATCTGTACCCAAGATTAGCATGTCGTCTACGTAGAGACAAACGACAACTCCTCTCCCATCAACAAACTTTGTGTACACACACTTGTCCGTCTCGCTAACCTTGTACCCATTTGATCTTATGACTTTATCAAACTTCTCATGCCACATCTTGGGAGCTTGCTTCAGACCATACAGAGATTTCACCAACTTGCAGACTTTGTCTTCGAGTCCCTTGACGACGAATCCGTCTGGCTGTTGCATGTATATCTCTTCGGTCAATTCACCATTCAGGAAAGCGATCTTAACATCTATTTACTGAATTACCAGCTTGTGGATTGTGCTCAGAGCAATTAACATCCTGATGGTCGTCATCCACACTACTGGAGCATATGTGTCAAAATAATCAATCATTTGCTTCTGAGAAAACCCCTTGGCAACTAATCTCGCCTTGAACTTGTCAACAATTCCATCGACCTTCATCTTCTTCTTGAAGATCCATTTACAAATTGGTCTTGCTGCTTCAGGCAGATCAACCAACACCCACATGTTGTTGGAGGTTATCGAGTCGTACTCATCATTAATAGTCTCCTTCCAGAAGACAGCATATCTGGTCTTCATCACCCTATCATAGGTAAGCGGGTCTGCTTCCACATGATAGGTGACGAAATGCTCTCCGAAGTCCTTTTGTCTTACTCGCTTAGATACAGGTTCTGCGAGTTCTGGTTCAATAGTTGTTTCTGCAGCAACAACATCTTCTTGGACTACCTCATCATAAGGAACTTGAGCCTCCTCTGCACTCATATTGTTCTCCGGAATGTCCGCGAGAACAATGTTCTTATGTCTTGCAAATTTATCTTCAAAGAATTCTGTATCGCGAGATTCAATGATATGATTTGACTCATTATCAAGGAACCTCCGGACATCACTCTTATCAGCATAACCCAGGAATATAGTCTTCGTAGTCCTTGTTTCCAGCTTCTGAATCTTCAAATCCAAGCTTCACGTACGCAAGACGCCCCCACACTCGAATGACATTCAAGTTGGGTCTGACCTTGAACCAGAATTCATGAGAAGTGACTTCCAAAATTGCATGCGGCACTTTATTCATATGAACGTAGCCGTGAGCATTGCTTTACCCCAGAAGCAATTTGGAAGACCCACAGTCAACAGCATTGAGTTCATCATCTCTGTCAACATTCAATTCTTTCTTTCAGCAACACCATTTAATTGAGGAGAGTATGGAGAAGTTGTCTCGTTGGTAATTATATGTTCTCTGCAGAACGATGCGAATTCATGAGACCTATACTTGCCACCTTGATCACTTTTGTCTCTTGAGTTGTTGTCCGGTTTAACGCTCGATTTCAGCCTTGAAGTCCTTAAACTTCTCAAATGCTTCATCTTTAGACTTGAGCAGATAAATGAACGCGTACTTTGAGTCGTCGATGAAAGTAATGAAGTACTTCATCCCGGCCTTTGTGGTGAACTGTTTGATGTCACAGATATCTGAGTGCACCAACTCCAGAAGATCTGTACTTCGGTTTACCCGCTTGAACGATTTCCTTGTGATCTTTGTTTGCACACAGACCTCATACTTCTCCAACTCCTTACCCCTATATTTGGAGTAAGCCCTAGACTAGACATCTTGTTTATTCTTTTACAATGAACATGTCCTAGTCTATTATACCACAACTCAAAAGAATAACCAGAAGAAGAAACTGCATTCACTATCTCCATAGGAGTTACAAGTTGAAGTTTGAACATCCCTTCGGTACAGAAGGCCTTCCCGAAGTATGTTCCTTTATAGGATATAATGACTTGACCAGTGTTAATGTCCATCCTCAAGCTTGCGTTGTAGAGTAGGCTTCTAGAGACCAGGTTCTTAGCTATAGCAGGTACGTGCTTCACATTCTAAAGTGCAACAACTTTCCCGAAGTCAGTTGCAATACCACCGTCCCGATCCCGAGTACTTCAGCTTGTGTTTGGTTCGCCACCATAACCTTCTTAGAAACCGTTTGGAACATGGTGAACCACTCCTTCT
This sequence comes from Iris pallida, assembly GCA_029216955.1. Classification (NCBI taxonomy): domain Eukaryota; kingdom Viridiplantae; phylum Streptophyta; class Magnoliopsida; order Asparagales; family Iridaceae; genus Iris; species Iris pallida. The sequence goes on along the minus strand of JANAVB010001756.1, from coordinate 91,635 downwards.
TTGATCAAACATGACACGAGGCCCTAGTGTCTATCCACCAGTCCGTGTCAATCCCAGCTGAGTCAACCTGCGCAATCATAGCAACAAAGTTAGCCTCACCTTGCTCCTTTTGTTTTGGTTTTTCTTTGCAGTCCCTCTTCCAGTGGCCTTTCATGCCACAGTTGAAACAAGTCCCAGGTTCTTTGGACTTGCGCATAAACTGAGCCGCCTTCACCTTCAGATGGTGAACGTCTTCCTCTTTGGGTTGGGAGACTTCTACTTTCCTTTAGAATTTCGTCCTTGCACCATGTTCGCCTTAGCCATCTGCTTGGACAAGACGTCCACTTTGAGTTGAGCCCTCAACTCGTCTTCAACATGTATCCAGTGCAAGAGGCATTCCAGATCCACTTCCATCTTCTTGCGGTGCATGTCCATGATGAAGTTTCTCCACCCAGGTAGGAGCTTGGCGACAATATCTCCAACGACAAAAGTATCGACCAAAGGCATGCCGTCATCCGCCAGCTTCTGACGTAACTTAAGGAACTCTTTGACTTAAGGCAACATGGTTTTGTCGTCCTCAAACCGTATCCTTCAGACCTTTTCGGCCAGGTGGATCTTATTTCTGTTCTCATCTGCCTTGTAGAGATTCTCTACAGAATCCCAGACGTCCTTTACATTGACCGTCTTGGTGTATGACTCCGCCAGACAGTCCTCCATCGAGTTTTGTATCAACAACTTGCAGAGGTTGTTATCCCGTCTCCACTTCGTCTGCAAAGCCATGGCTTCAGCAACCCTTCGAGCATTTTCACCCTTTAGAATCAAAGGCTCAGGATCTGTCAACACATAGTTGACGCTCATGAGTTGAAGATTGAGGCTGACCTTTCTCTTCTAGACGTTGAAGTTCTCCCCGTCAAACTTCTCAAGTTTAAAACTTGTATCGAGAAGTTGTGCTCGGTTGTTCTCCATCAGAACTGAATCTTGCTTTGAGATTATTCCCGAAACATATTGTTTGATGGAAATCTCAATCTCTTAGAAAGAGTGAGAAGGGTAAAAGCAACTTAGCCGGCGAAATAAATATCACCATAATTCTGCTGATCGTTCTCAGCCGGAGTTGATGCAACAAAGATGAATAATCATTCTCAACCGGAGTTGATGCAACGAAGATGAATACTCGTTCTCAACCGAAGTTGATGCAATAACTTTGCTGGGGTGATAAAGATCACCGTTGCTTAAAGCAAGATTCGTCCTATTGCGATCTGCTCCCATGAACAAGCAAGTTCGAAAGAACTTCTGGAACGCTCGCTGTCACTTCCTTTCGCGAACTTAAAAAACTCCAATATACTCCAACGACAATGGCAGCACTGCTCTTTTCGTCTCTTTATTTTAGAGGAGGGCCGAAACCCTAATCCAAATCTTGGCCGTAACTGATTGCAAAAAGATAGGAGCGAATAATCGAAAGATTTGAATGAATTATATTCAAATCCCACAAAAGATGGATCTGATTAATCGACTCAATCTTTCCATAACCGCTCAAATCTTTCAATCAGCCACCTCAGGAACCGCATGTGCCCCTTAGCCCACTCAACCCGTCATCCCACGTGCAACCGCATAGCATCATAGCAACGCGGTAGCACCACAAGTGCATAGGCGCACAGCGCAGCACCGCAAGCGTGCAGCTGCACTGCAGCCCCACGGCTCCTGCACAACACCTGTACATGCACATGCGTAGCCCTTGTGCATGAGACTCACACAGAAGACGAGCGCACGAGCGCACAAGGTGCCATGCGCCGATGCTGACTTGCTAAGTGCAAAGTGCGCCAACAAAGCGCCACTTTGCGCCCTTAAGCCTGAGTCCGAGCCTGAGCCCGAGTTCGAGTCTGAGTCGCTAAGCCCCTATGGGGCTTAGCTCCATAGAGAAATTATCCCATGAGCATGAAAAAAAGCATTAATGCTTCTTTGTTGGATTAGCCTTCTTTCCACTAGAAAATGCCCCCACATGGCAACCATGTGCCTCTCCACACTTCATGTGATCTCTCAACACAAGCAAAGCTTTATAGAGATACCATCCATTTGGTTTTTCCAATGTGGAACTATCTTTCTAGTTTCTAAAGAAAAACACCAACAACAACAAGCAAAAACACCAACATCCAAAATGCTAAAAATCTATTACATTCAATCTGAATTAATCAGCAGGTTGGTGACTTCTAAATAGGTTTTAAATATTTTTTCTCATCTATTTTGCCTAAAACCAAAACTAATAGATAGCCCTGTTTGTCTACTTTTATGTCTAATTTCTAACTCACACTGTTCCACTCGGTTTGACTGTGGCATCCGTTGCACTAAAGTAGCTCCAAATTTGACCTATTTCGGTGCGAGGATCTTTTCGACGACTTCCGAACCCATTCGATCTTGAATAAATTATTGTTAACGTCTCTAACATCACTCTTAATCATCAAGTAATGTTACTTGATCATATTTATAAGTATTTCATGTGTTTATGGCATCGTTCTCATCCTACAAGTTTTTAGAACACCAAAACACCACCGTTACACACCTATTTAATTCCAAATATTTATAGGAGTTTAGTATGATGTAAATCTGATTTAATTAGATGAAAAATCATATTTTCACTGAAATATTCTGATTATTTCAAGAATATATATTTTCTACATTTTTCAGTTGAATCGCTTTGCAATTGGAACCCCTATTACATGATTGTGTTGGTGGATGGAATATGTTGTTTTGAACTTGTTTTTCCTAAAATATATGTATATAAAATATATTCAGAATTTAGTTACCATATTTCTAGAATTTAAAATGCATATTTATGGTATATAAATATTATTTACTATTATAACATGTTGCTATACAAAGTGGTATTACTAGTATGTACTAGTTGGCTATTTTATGACTAGTTGGGTCTATATACGGTAGGTATAAATATGGTAAGTTTTGTGGTGATATTTATTCTAGTTTATTTTATAATTGTAGGAGTTCATGATCATTTAACTGCGGAGGTTGGAGCCGGACTGATATTCTACCCTTTTGCCGATATTCTAGGCAAGATACCTTGCTACTCCTTGTACCGTTGAAATACTTGGATTGTTGTTGTGCATAGAAATGGATGTGTTAGTAGAGTGCATCCAAGCATGACTTGGGTGCTATCAATGGTGTCATCGATATAGTAGTGCGTGTGTGACCTAGAGTTTAGAAGACTCTTCCATTAGCAAGGAAGTTATTTCTATGACTTCTATGAATGGGCACATTTTATGACACGGCACTATGAGTGAGATTACATTATGTTGGCATGAGCTTACGCATTCGGCTAGCTACTAGTGCGAGCAGTTCGTGTGTCAGTCTATTTATAGATTAGATTGAATCTAGTTAGTGACTTGCGTAACGATGTGGATAGCCCGAGTCATGGATGTAATTTAAGCAAGAAATGGGAGTGACATGTTATAGGAAAGTAGGAAATACGGCCGAATGGTATACGGTCGGAGAAGTATGCTAGTATATATTTTAGTATTGGTTGACGCTAATGCTACTCCATTACCTACCCATACGGCCCAAAGTCGTCTTCGACGTGTGTTCACATATATGGATAGTTTACCCAGTTTTTATTCTCGTATTCATTTTAGTTCATATTATAGCTTGTTATTTTGTATCTTGTTACGTTCCTCTGAGGATCTGGTTCTTCCCCAAATTCAGACGAGCATCTATATCCTACAGTTTACGGGCATGTATCGTTCTTGCTGAAGACATAAAGGCTGTGCAAGAGGAGTTTCCCTGATTCAGGGGTTTGCAGTTGATTAGAGTCATGGAAATTTCATCTAGCTAGATATGTCTCGGCTATTTCTTTATTTTAGTTATTTCCTATTTTCCAATATTGTACTTTTATTTTTGTGGATATATTTCCACTAGACTTGGACTATTCCAAATATATACTGTATTTGGATATTCAAACTTATTTATATTTCAGTCAGACATTATTATATATTTTTATGTGTTGATGTTGCTATCCTGTGGATGAGATTATAATGTTATGTTGTTGTTGTAGAGATATTAGATTACCTGTGACTGTTGTATTGTAGTTGTAGGATTTCAGCGTACTACAATTAGGATAAGTCCATTAAATTGGAAATACTTATTCTAACCGTGCAGCTGGCATGCTCATATCTTGGATTCCTATGTATTTTAGAACCAGGGCATGACAAGAAATAAATAATAAATAAAAATTTGAAAATAGTAGTACAGGATGATCCAAATGCAAGACATCTTGCATAGAAAAAGAGAAGATCACGATCATAGATGGTACTCCTGTGGAAAGTCATGAACACCTACACCTGGAGAGATTACTTGGTCCTCAGGGGGACCTAACAAGATATATATATATAAAAAATATGCCATATAAACTAAATATAAATATGTCAGAAAGTCACAAGTGAAAGTAAAAATATTTCGAATCGTAACATGGCCCAGTATCCTATTCGAAATAGTCGACCACACCTACAACTAAACATGGCACACTACTCTGCAATAAGACACTGTACCATGCTATGACTGGAACAGGGTATGACAAGACATCAACAAAGGTCACATAACCATTCTATTGTGAACATGTAGTTAAGAATAAACATTCAACGTATAGGCACTCTGGCTATATGAGATTGGCATAGTCCCCTCTCTGGGTGCCAGGGGCCTCAAAGCATGGCATTCCTCGAACGTCAGAGGCCAGTAAGAACGGTAAAGGGGGGTAGTCATGCCCGTATCTTTAGCGGAGCTTCCGGGTATAAGAGGAAAGTGCATACTTTGCCCATACGTTAAGGAACTGTCCTCCCCATCCTATGTATCTATCTATGTCGTATCCACGACACCGTACCTATAATAACTACTAAGTCTTCTAGACTGCATCTATATTAGCTGTTATACCTAACACATGTCTTATACGTACTGGTGATCAGCCAATACACAAGTCTGAAGTTTATATGCTACTCACAACTCACACCTCGTAGCACATCTGTGTCAAGGTTAATGAAATGCTTACTAAACAAGAGGTAGTCTCTTAACTCTAGGTCCATATGCAGAATTTAAAGATAAGCAATAAAAATATGACTACCACTATTGCACCATATAACTTGGTAGCATAGTAACATAAACCGTACACAATCATGGATGCAACTAGATGAATTAACAATAAACACAACACCAAAATGGGCTTTTCCTAACATTTTTTTTAATTCGTACGGTTATTACTGTTACAAGTTGTCATGGTAATTTTCATGACAATAATTAATTAAATGTTACTAAAATACTTATTTTATATATTTTTATTTAGTTTATTTTGCGTAACTATAATAACCATTACAAAAAAGTGTGAATCCACTTATTTTAGAAATTTTCTTCTTTAATTTTTAATAGATAGTTTATTCCTTTGGTAGAAAGTATTATTCCCTCAATTTTACTAAAAATATTGTTCCCGCTATTTTCACCAAAATGTATTGTATTCGCTCCAGAAGAAAATTTGTGATCAAAGGTTATAAAGTGTTATTGATCCCTTACCAAAAAGTGTTATCAACAGAAGCTTTCTCCTCCTCTACAAGGGTGCTGGAGAGCCCTCTCTCTCTCTCTGCGAGGCGTCGGTGAAGCCTTGCTCTTTTTTCTTTGTCTCTTTCGGCGCCGGTGAAGCCTTCCCTCTTCCTCCATAAGGACGCCGGTGAAGCCCTCTCTCTTCCTCACAAGGACGCCGGTGCAGCCCTCCCCCCCTTCTTCCTGTCTTTTTCTCTTATTCATGGTTATTTGATGGAAATCTTTGTTAAGTCTCGTAATTCATCTACAGGAAGGATTGATCTTTGTTTTCATGATTTTGGGAGGAAATAAGGGCAGTTAGAAGAATTTGTGAGTTCCCAAACTCCTTAGGGTTTTTAATTTCATTAGGATTAGGGTTTTGAATTGATTTTTTTGTTATTTCTTTCATAGTGTGGATCCTTTCCCAAGAAGGAATGGGTAAACCCTAGTTCCAGGACTCGGTTCACTAAGGTGATGATCCATTTTTTTGATATATAATTTGTGTTTAATCTTGTTAATTTTTTACATCGGCTCAGATTATAGGTTGTATTATATAGGTCGTTAGAGCGATCTCATTCGAATTGATCTTTCTTAGCGATTTTTTTCACAGCGTCGATACTTTCCCAAAGAAGGAACTTCAGGTAAACCCTATTTTCCAGGACTCGGTTCACCAAGGTGATGATCAAATTTTTTTGATATATAAGTTAATTTTAAGGGATATTTTGTAAAACCTCCCCTAAATAATGGGCTAATTTGCGAAATACCCCCTAAAGATCTCGAATTGGTAAAACCTCCTTTCCGTCAAGACGGTGTTTAATTTTGGGTGACGTGGCTATCCGTGTGTGGCTTTTCCCAGTCAGACGAAAATACCCCTGCGTACGTGGCTTTTCCCCCTCTCTCTCTCCTCTCTCTCTCTCTCTAACGGTCATCTTCTTCCTCTCTTACTTTTCCTCTAACCTATTTATACCGATCATCTTCCTCATCTTTCACTTGATCCTCTTCCAGCGTACAACTTGTCTACCAAAGATCAGGTTCCTACAAGCATGGGGGTGTTTCTTCATCTCTAGAGAAGGAGGCAATTTCTGCCATTAAAGGAGGAAACACAAATTATTCTAATTACAGTAAGGAGGAAACACAAATTATTCTATTTACAGTAAGGAGAAAACACAAATTAAGCAGCAAGCGAAAAAGACAACCAAAGTCAGTCCAGCCAAGCTGTTGGACATTTTTTATTTTGAAACTTAAACTCTCACACACATTCTTCTTCTTGTTGTTGTCGAACACGGCACTACTTTCCTCGTCCACCAGCGACACCGACTCCCTCTCCGCCTTCCGCGCCCTCGTCGACGCCCACGGCAACCTGGCCTCCAACTGGACCGGCCCCGACGCCTGCTCCTCGCGCTGGGTCGGCGTGGGCTGCTCCGGCGGGGCTCCATCGCGAGCGTGTCGAACGTGGCCGGGTGCTCGAAGGGGACGTGGCTCCAGGAGGAAGAAGGGGAAGGGGGATGGAGGAAGGGTAATTTGGAAATTTCATAAAATTTGGAAAACAGAGTTGTGGCCACGTATGCAACAATTGCCACGTCACCCAAAATTAAACACCGTCTTGACGGAAAGGAGGTTTTACCAATTCGAGATCTTTAGGGGGTATTTCGCAAATTAGCCCATTATTTAGGGGAGGTTTTACAAAATATCCCTAATTTTAATGTTGTTTTCATGTCGTGGATATAAGTTCATATAAAAGTTCATTAGTACCATGTTGTAATATAAGACCTGATATAACTAAATAAGACTAAAAAATTTGTACGACTCCTAAATTCTACCATGTTGAGTCTTAGAATAACATTCAGATGCAAGTAGGATATTATACAAGTATTTTTTTTATTTGTATTGATATATATACTGATATTTGATTTTTTTTTCTTTTCTTTTTTGTTACCAGCTGATCTTTATATCTGTTGAAATATGAAGACAGTTAGATTCCAACCGGATTTTATTTGCGTTTGTTTACATCTATAGTTGCAAGCTAAGTGTTAGAGAATTAGTTGGCAAGAAGCTATTGTGTATTAAGTGAGATATTACATTTTTGGTGAAATTTGATTATGACGAGATTTTATTTGCATTTGTTTACATCTACTTTTCCTCACACCAAAAGGTCCGAGTATGGGGCCTCTCATTCCCAATAAAGCCTCTCAGGTACCTTACTATGAACTTTTGGTTCATTAATACAGTTTAGTTTTGTAACATCTAAACTATCGTGTTCACTAACAATGGCACCTGCCACCTAAACCTATATTTATAGTACATTGATACTGCTACAGATTGGTCAGTGACCTATACCCAAGTCTTGGAAACTAAACAATGACTTCCTACAGACCAAAACTGCTGCAAAAAAAATTCTGTCAATCTGTAGTATCAGGCTACAGTTACATCCTACTACCATTAACCCCTGATATACATGTTTGTCCCCCATTACTTTTACCCAAGATACTCTATACAACTCCTATATCTTAAGTCATTGGTACTCCTAACCCCTGCATCCCAAAAAATTGAACATACATGGTGCCACTAGCTTTCAAGTATTTAAACAAACATTTAATAGGCACTATATCTATTATTTAAACTAAACTCTGATTTCATAGTTTAGAGAGACTATACACCATCCCTTGCTCTTAATCCCATTAAGAGCATTACACGATCCTAGGAAACTTATTGAACAAAATATTTAAGGTATTTATGCGCCATTAATTGACCAATTTGAGAGCAAAATTAGTCTTTACAAGCTAATAGATTCAATTACTTTTGTTATTTTCATGCTCACAATCTCAATTTTCCATAATTTTCTTTGGTTTTGCAAAGATATGTAATGATATCATTTCTGACTTTTTTTTTCTTTTTATTATTAGGTTTCTAATTGGATAGAGATTATAATTTTTCGTCACCATGTCACTATAAAATCTGAAAGGGTGGATGAAAAATCCTCGTATAAATAATCATGAGTACAGTAATTTTGGAAAAATGACGGGAGTTCAATTGTAAACAAACATATTAAACATGTATATATCTTGTCTATTAGCAGGTATCTTGTCTATTAGCAGGTATCATGTCTATTAGCAGGTACCTTTTAGTGAGATTTTTTATAACTGATAAGCTTTTTTGAATTTTTGTTCACTTTTATTCTCTTTCAAATGAGTCCATCAGGTTGATGGCTGATTCTTTATTATCAACTGTGAAGGGCTCAAAGAACATTGATGAGATAGCAGAGAGAAACCAAAGGGAATCATAAAAAAACATATTGAAGTTGCAAGGTGAGCTTCAGGAAAAGAATGGAGAAATGAACAAGATATGCGAAGAGCTTGTCTCTCAGATAAGGGAAGTGGAAGCTCGTGCAAAGAGATCTGAGTTAGAGCTTGATTCTTCAAGGAAATAACAGGGAACGGTTTCAAGGAGAGAAGGATTATGGTCCATCTTCCAGTATGAACTCCCTAAGAAATTTGGAGACGGAGCAAATAGTAAGTCTAGATAAACTTCTTGTATTGAACCTATCACAAAACTTCTTTAAGTTCTTGCACGTGTTTGTTACTTATTAGCCTTTGATAAATCTGAATGATAAACATGCATAATTTTGTTGTTAACATCTGTATGATCATCATGCAGAATTTTATTTTCTTTGTTTCATTTAATCTTTTCCTCTATTAGATGTAATCATCTGTATGACAATTACCCATGATTCTACAACAGGATAAGTAGATCTGTATGTTCCGCCTGCTGATGAACTGGTCCATGGTCAGCTAATGTTTCTTCTTTGACTCGGTTCATATAGTTCAATAACAGTTGCATATTAATTTTTGTACTGGAAGCTTTGAACTTTTTGTTAACTCCTGAGGTAGTGAATTATTTTCTTTTGCTAGCTTTCTTGAATCAGGATAAGAGTACTCGATTAATTGTTCTTTCTTTCCGTATTAAGGTGCAGAATCAGGATGCAGTTTATGGACTTGGAGTTAATAAGGAATGGACGTGGTGTTCTATGGAGATGGTTAAAGGTTCATTTTTACTTGTGAATGTTTTCACTTACATGTATTTGTTTGTTAATTTTTCATGGTAAATTAGAGAAACTTTTATCACATCATGTGTTGTTTCTAAAGTAGTTTTGCAATTGAATGAAATAGTAGTCACTATTGCCGATTGATTTAACTAAAATAGATAAGTTTTCTTCTTTTACAACCTTACTATGCTTTTATACCCTTGCTGAGTAGTCTTTTTCATTTGATTTTCTTTGCAAATTCGACTGTAAAATCGACCCCCATTGTCGGTGTCGGTCATTGTCGGTATCGGATTGGGACATGTCAAATTGTATCATTATCGACCGTATCGGATTAGTATCAGTCGATACTGCAAACTACTTATACCTTCAATGTGTTAGTTAGAATGATTTATTTATACTCGTTTTCACCATTCTACGAGCATTTTATTTCTTATTTCGGTTTTGAGTCACATTTCTATACTCGTTTCCAGCAATCTACGCCACTTTTTTTTACCATATTTCGGTTTGAATCACACGTCTGCACTCGGTTTCACCAATTTGCCCATATTCTACACCATATTTCGATTGGAACTACCCATTTATACACATTTTCAACATCCGCCGTCCATTTTACACAATATTTCGGTTAGACTCACCCATCAATACTCGTTTTTACCATTCCACACCTATTTTATACCGTATTTTGATTAAAATTACCCGTATAATACTCATTTTCATCATTGTACGCGCATTTTATACAATATTTCGGTTAGAATCACTCATTTATACTCATGTTCACCATTTTACAAGCATTTAATACCTTATTTCGGTGAGATATTATTTTCTACCCTCGTTTCCACAAATCTATGCCACCTTTTTTTACCATATTTCATTTAGAATCATGCATCTACACTCATCTACACCAATCCTATACCACATTGAGATTCGAACCATCCATCTACACTCGTTTTAATTATTCTTCGCCCATTTAATACCATATTTCTGTTAGAACCACCCATCTACGCCACAGTTTTACCATATTTCAGTTTGAATCGCGCATCTACACTAGCTTTCACCAATCTACCCACATTCTACACCATATTTCGATTAGAACCACCCTCTATACTCGTTTTCATCATTCGACATCCATTTTACACCATATTTCGGTTAGAATAATCAATCAATACTCGCTTTCACCGATCCATGAGAGTTTTATACCCTTATTTCGATTATAATTTCCTATCTAACACTCGTTTTCATCATTCTAGGATCATTTTGCATTATATTTCTGTTAGAATCGCTCATATATACTCATTTTCACCATTCTACGATCATTTTGTACCTTATTTCGGTTAGAAATTACATTTCTGTACGCTTTTCCAACAATCTACGCCACTTTTTTACCATATTTTGGTTTGAATCATGCAGGTACACTCGGTTTCACCAATCAACCCACATTCCACACCTTATTTCGATTAGAACCACCTATCTATACTCGTTTTCAGCATCCGACGACCATTTTACCCCATATTTCAGTTAGAATCACCCATCAATAGTCGTTTTCACCAATCCATGCCTATTTTATACCATATTTTGACTAAATTTTCCCATAGAATACTCGTTTTCATCATTTTACGCGGATTTTATACCATATTAGTTAGAATGACTTATTTATACTCGTTTTCACCATTCTACGAGCATTCTATTTCTTATTTCGGTTTTGAGTCGCATTTCTATACTCGTTTCCAGCAATCTACTCCACTTTTTTTTACCATATTTCGGTTTGAATCGCATATCTGTACTCGGTTTCACCAATCTGCCCATATTTTACACCATATTTCGATTAAAACTACCCATTTATACACATTTTCAACATCTGCCGTCCATTTTACACCATATTTCGGTTAGACTCACCCTTCAATACTTATTTTTACCATTCCACGCCTATTTTATACCTTATTTTGATTAAAATTACGCATATAATACTCGTTTTCATCATTGTACGCGTATTTTATACCATATTTCGGTTAGAATCACTCATTTATACTCGTTTTTACCATTTTACGAGCATTTAATACCTTATTTCGGTTAGAAATTATTTCCTACACTCGTTTCCACAAATCCATGCCACTTTGTTTTACCATATTTCTATTAGAATCATGCATCTACACTCATCTACGCCAATTCTATACCATATTGAGATTCAAACCACCCATCTACACTCGTTTTTATTATTCTTCACCCATTTAATACCATATTTCGGTTAGAAGCACCCATCTTCGCCACATTTTTACCATATTTCGGTTTAATCGCGCATCTACACTAGGTTTCACCAATCTACCCACATTCTATACCATATTTCGATTAGAACCACCCTCTATACTCGTTTTCACCATTCGACATCCATTTTACACTATATTTCGGTTAGAATCATCCATCAATACTCGTTTTCACCATCTGAAATTATTTTCTACACTCGTTTCCACAAATCCATGCCACTTTTTTTACCATATTTCAACTAGAATCATGCATCTACAATCATCTACGCCAATTCTTTACCACATTGAGATTCGAACCACCAATCTACACTCGTTTTTATTATGCTACGCCCATTTAATACCATATTTCGGTTAGAACCACCCATCTACGCCACATTTTTACCATATTTCGGTTTGAATCGCGCATCTACACTAGGTTTCACCAATCTACCCACATTCTATACCATATTTCGATTAGAACCACCCTCTATACTCGTTTTCACCATTCGACATTCATTTTACACCATATTTCGGTTAGAATCAACCATCAATACTTGTTTTCACCGTTCCATACGAGTTTTACACCATTATTTCGATTATAGTTTCCCATCTAACACTCGTTTTCATCATTCTAGGATCATTTTGCATCATATTTCTGTTAGAATCGCTCATATATACTCGTTTTCACCATTCTACGATCATTTCGTACCTTATTTCGGTTAAAAATTACATTTATGTACACTTTTCCAACAATCTACACCTTTTTTACCATATTTTGGTTTGAATCATGCAGGTACCCTTGGTTTCACCAATCAGCCCACATTCTACACCTTATTTCGATTAGAACCACCTATGTATACTCGTTTTCAGCATCCGACATCCATTGTAGCCCATATTTCAGTTAGAATCACCCATCAATAGTCGTTTTCACCAATCCATGCCTATTTTATACCATTTTTTGATTAAATTTACCCATAGAATACTCGTTTTCATCATTATACGCGGATTTTATACCATATTTTAGTTAGAATGACTTATTTATACTCGTTTTCACCATTCTATGAGCATTTTATTTCTTATTTCGGTTTTGAGTCACATTTCTATACTCGTTTCCAGCAATCTACTCTACTTTTTTACCATATTTCAGTTTGAATCACACATCTGCACTCGGTTTCACCAATCTGCCCATATTCTACACCATATTTCATTTAAAACTACCCATTTGTACACATTTTCAACATCCGTCGTCCATTTTACACCATATTTCGGTTAGACTCACCCATCAATACTCGTTTTTACCATTCCACGCCTATTTTATACCTTATTTTGATTAAAATTACCCGTATAATACTCATTTTCATCATTGTACGCACATTTTATACCATATTTCGGTTAGAATCACTCATTATACTCGTTTTCACCATTTTACGAGCATTTAATACCTTATTTCGGTTAGAAATTATTTTCTACACTCGTTTCCACAAATCCATGCCACTTTTTTTACCATATTTCAATTAGAATCATGCATCTACACTCATCTACGCCAATTCTATACCACATTGAGATTCGAACCATCCATCTACACTCGTTTTCATTATTCTTCGCCCATTTAATACCATATTTCGGTTAGAACCACCCATCTACGCCACATTTTTACCATATTTTGGTTTGAATCGCACATCTACACTAGTTTTCACCAATCTACCCACATTCTACATTATATTTCGATTAGAACCACACTCTGTACTCGTTTTCACCATTCGACATCCATTTTACACCATATTTCGGTTAGAATCGTCCATCAATACTCGTTTTCCCCGTTCTGTGCGAGTTTTATACCGTTATTTCGATTATAAATTCCCATCTAACACTCGTTTTCATCATTCTAGGATCATTTTGTATCATATTTCAGTTAGAATCACTCATATATACTCGTTTTCACCATTCTACGATCATTTTCTACCTTATTTCGGTTAGAAATTACATTTATGTACTCTTTTTTTCCACCAACCTACCCCATTTTTTACCATATTTTTGTTTGAATCATGTAAGTATACTCGGTTTCACCAATCAACCCACATTCTACACCATATTTCGATTAGAACCACCTATCTATACTCGTTTTCAGCATCCGACGATCATTTTACCCCATATTTCAGTTTGAATCACCCATCAATAGTCGTTTTCACCAATCCATGCCTATTTTATACCATATTTCGGTTTGAATCACACATCTGCACTCGGTTTCTCCAATCTGTCCATATTCTATACCATATTTCGATTAGAACTACCCATTTATACACATTTTCAACATCCGCCGTCCATTTTACACCATATTTCGGTTAGACTCACCCATCAATACTCGTTGTTACCATTTCAGGCCTATTTCATACCTTATTTTGAATAAAATTACCCGTATAATACTGGTTTTCATCATTGTACGCGTATTTTATACCATATTTCGGTTAGAATCACTCATTTATACTCGTTTTCACCATTTTACGAGCATTTAATACCTTATTTTGGTTAGAAATTATTTTCTACACTCATTTCCACAAATCCATGCCACTTTTTTTTTTTTCCATATTTCAATTAGAATCATGCATCTACACTCATCTACGCCAATTCTATACCACATTGAGATTCGAACCACCCATCTACACTCGTTTTCATTATTCTTTGTCCATTTAATACCATATTTCGGTAAGAACCACCCATCTATGCCACATTTTTACCATATTTCGGTTTGAATCGCGTATGTACACTAGGTTTCACCAATCTACCCACATTCTACACCATATTTCGATTAGAACCACCCTCTATACTCGTTTTTCACCATTCCACATCCATTTCACACCATATTTCGGTTAGAATCATCCATCAATACTCGTTTTTATCGTTCCATGTGAGTTTTATACCATTATTTTGCTTATAATTTCTCATCTAACACTCGTTTTCATCATTCTAGGATCATTTTGTATCATATTTCCGTTAGAATCACTCATATATACTCGTTTTCACCATTCTACGCTCATTTTGTACCTTATTTCGGTTAGAAATTACATTTCTGTACTCTTTTCCCCAAATCTATACCACTTTTTTTAATATATTTTGGTTTGAATCATGCAGGTACACTCGGTTTCACCAATCAACCCACATTCAACACCTTATTTCGATTATAACCACCTATTTATACTCGTTTTCAGCATCCGACGACCATTTTACCCCATATTTCAGTTAGAATCACCCATCAATAGTCGTTTTCACCAATCCACGCCTATTTTATACCATATTTCGATTTGAACCACACATCTGCACTCGGTTTCACCAATTTGCCCATATTCTACACCATATTTCGATTAGAACTACCCATTTATACACATTTTCAACATCCGTCGTCCATTTTACACCATATTTCGGATAGACTCACCCATCAATACTCGTTTTTACCATTTCACGCATATTTTATACCTTATTTTGAATAAAATTACCCGTATAATACTCGTTTTTATCATTGTACGCTTTATACTCGTTTTCATCATTTTACGAGAATTTAATACCTTAATTTGGTTAGAAATTATTTTCTACACTCGTTTCCACAAATCCATGCCACTTTTTTTACCATATTTTAATTAGAATCATGCATCTACACTCATCTACGCCAATTCTATACCACATTGAGATTCGAGCCACCCATCTACACTCGTTTTCATTATTCTTTGCCCATTTAATACCATATTTCGGTTAGAACCACCCATCTACGCCACATTTTTACCATATTTCGGTTTGAATCGCGCATCTACACTAGGGTTCACCAATCTACCCACATTCTACACCATATTTCAATTAGAACCACCCTCTATACTCGTTTTCACCATTCGACATCCATTTTACACAATATTTCGGTTAGAATCATCCATCAATACTCGTTTTCACCGTTCCATGCGAGTTTTATACCATTATTTCGATTATAATTTTCAACCGAACAATCGTTTTTATCATTCTAGGATCATTTTGTATCATATTTTTGTTAGAATCACTCAAATATACTCGTTTTCACCATTCTAAGATAATTTTGTACCTTATTTCGGTTAGAAATTATATTTCTGTACTCTTTTCCACCAATCTATGCCACTTTTTTAACCATATTTTGGTTTTAATCATGCAGGTACATTCGGTTTCACCAATGAACCCACATTCTAAACCTTATTTCGATTAGAACCACCTATCTATACTTGTTTTTAGCATCCAACGACCATTTTATCCCATATTTCAGTTAGAATCACCCATCAATAGTCATTTTCACCAATCCACGCCTATTTTATACCATATTCTGATTAAATTTACCCATACAATACTCGTTTTCATCATTGTACGCAGATTTTATACCATATTTTAGTTAGAGACTTATTTATACTCATTTTCACCATTCTACGAGCATTTTATTTCTTATTTCGGTTTTGAGTCGCATTGCTATTCTCTTTTCCAGTAATCTATGCCACTTTTTTACCATATTTCGGTTTAAATCACACCTGCACTCGGTTTCACTAATATGTCCATATTCTACACCATATTTCGATTAGAACTACCCATTTATACACATTTTCAACATCCGCCGTCCATTTTACACTATATTTCGGTTAGACTCACCCATCAATACTCGTTTTCACCATTCTACGCCTATTTTATACCTTATTTTGATTAAAATTACCCATATAGTACTCGTTTTCATCATTGTACACGCATTTTATACCATATGTCGGTTAGAATCACTCATTTATACTCATTTTCACCATTTTACGAGCATTTAATACCTTATTTCGGTTAGAAATTATTTTCTACACTCGTTTCCACAAATCCATGCCACTTTTTTTTTTTACCATATTTCAATTAGAATCATGCATCTACACTCATCTACGCAAATTCTATACCACATTGAGATTCGAACCACCCATCTATACTCGTTTTCATTATTCTTCGCCCATTAAATTCCAAATTTCGGTTAGAACCACCCATCTACGCCACATTTTTACCATATTTCTGTTTGAAACGCGCATCTACACTATGTTTCACCATTCTACCCACATTCTACACCATATTTCGATTAGAACCACCCTCTATACTCGTTTTCACCATTCGACATCCATTTTACACCATATTTCGGTTAGAATCATCCATCAATACTCGTTTTCATCGTTCCATGTGAGTTTTATACCATTATTTCAATTATAATTTCCCATCTAACACTCGTTTTTATCATTCTATGATCATTTTGTACCATATTTTAGTTAGAATCACTCATATATACTCGTTTTCACCATTCTACGATCATTTTGTATCTTATTTCGATTAAAAATTACATTTTTGTACCCTTTTCCCCCAATCTACGCCACTTTTTTACCATATTTTGGTTTGAATCATGCAGGTACACTCGGTTTCACCAATCAACCCACATTCTACACCTTATTTCGATTAGAACCACCTATTTATACTCGTTTTCAGCATTCGACGACCAATTTACCCCATATTTCAGTTAGAATCACCTAGCAATAGTCGTTTTCACCAATCCACGCCTATTTTATACCATATTTCGGTTTGAACCACACATCTGCACTCGGTTTCACCAATCTACCCATATTCTACACCATATTTCGATTAGAACTACCCATTTATACACATTTTCAACATCCGTCGTCCATTTTACACCATTTTTCGGTTAGACTCACCCATCAATGCTCGTTTTTACCATTTCACGCCTATTTTATACCTTATTTTGAATAAAATTACCCGTATAATACTCCTTTTCATCATTGTACGCGCATTTTATACTATATTTCGGTTAGAATCACTCATTTATACTCGTTTTCATCATTTTACGAGCATTTTGTACCTTCTTTCGGTGAGAAATTATTTTCTACACTCGTTTCCACAAATCCATGCCACTTTTTTTTTACTATATTTCAATTAGAATCATGTATTTACACTCACCTACGCCAATTCTATACCACATTGAGATTCGAACCATCCATCTACACTCGTTTTCATTATTCTTCGCCCATTTAATACCATATTTCGGTTAGAACCACCCATCTACGCCATATTTTTACCATATTTCGGTTTGAATCGCGCATCTACACTAGGTTTCACAAATCTACCACATTCTACACCATATTTCGATTAGAACCACCCTCTATACTCGTTTTCACCATTCGACATCCATTTTACACCATATTTCGGTTAAAATCATCCATCAATACTCGTTTTCACTATTCCATGCGAGTTTTTTACCATTATTTCGATTATAATTTTCCACCGGACACTCGTTTTCATCATTCTAGGATCATTTTGTATCATATTTCAGTTATAAACACTCATATATACTCGTTTTCACCATTCTAAGATCATTTTGTACCTTATTTCGGTTAGAAATTATATTTCTGTACTCTTTTCCACCAATCTACGCCACTTTTTTTAACATATTTTGGTTCTAATCATGCAGGTACACTCGATTTCACCAATCAACCCATATTCTACACCTTATTTCGATTAGAACCACCTATCTATACTCGTTTTCAGCATCCGACGACCATTTTACCCCATATTTCAGTTAGAATCACCCATCAATAGTCATTTTCACCAATCCACGCCTATTTTATACCAAATTCTGGTTAAATTTACCCATGCAATACTCGTTTTCATCATTGTACGCATATTTTATACCATATTTTAATAGAATGACTTATTTATACTCGTTTTCACCATTATACGAGCATTTTATTTCTTATTTTGGTTTTGAGTCGCATTTCTATACTCGTTTCCAGCAATCTACTCCACTTTTTTGCCGTATTTCGGTTTGAATCACACATCTGCACTCGGTTTCACCGATCTGCCCATATTCTACAACATATTTCGATTAAAACTACCCATTTGTACACATTTTCAACATCCGCCGTCCATTTTACACCATATTTCGATTAAAACTACCCATTTATAGACCTTTTCAACATCCGCCGTCCATTTTACACCATATTTTAGTTGGACTCACCCATCAATACTCGTTTTTTACCATTCCACGCCTATTTTATACCTTATTTTGATTAAAATTACCCGTATAATACTCGTTTTCATCATTGTACGCGCATTTTATACCATATTTTGGTTAGAATCACTCATTTATACTCGTTTTTACCATTTTACGAGCATTTAATACCTTATTTCGGTTAGAAATTATTTTCTACACTCGCTTCCATAAATCCATGCCACTTTTTTTTTTACCATATTTCAATTAGAATCATGCATCTACACTCATCTACGCCAATTTTATACCACATTGAGATTCGAACCACCCATCTACACTCGTTTTCATTATTCTTCGCCCATTTAATACCATATTTCGGTTAGAACCACCCATCTATGCCACATTTTTACCATATTTCGGTTTGAATCGCACATCTACACTAGGTTTCACAAATATACACACATTCTACACCATATTTTGATTAGAACCACACTCTATACTCGTTTTCACCATTTGACATCCATTTTACACCATATTTCGGTTAAAATCATCCATCAATACTCGTTTTCACTTTTCCGTGCGAGTTTTATACCATTATTTCGATTATAATTTCCCATCTAACACTCGTTTTCATCATTCTAGGATCATTTTGTATCATATTTCAGTTAGAATCACTCATATATACTCGTTTTCACCATTCTACAATCATTTTGTACCTTATTTCGGTTAGAAATTACGTTTATGTACTCTTTTTTTTGACCAACCGACCCCACTTTTTTACCATATTTTGGTTTGAATCATGCAGGTATACTCGGTTTCACCAATCAAGCCACATTCTACAATATATTTCGATTAGAACCACCCATCTATACTCGTTTTCAGCATCTGACTACCATTTTACCCCATATTTCAGTTTGAATCACCCATCAATAGTCGTTTTCACCAATCCATGCCGATTTTATACCATTTGAATCACACATCTGCACTCGGTTTCTCCAATCTGCCCATATTCTACACCATATTTCGATTAGAACTACCCATTTATACATATTTTCAACATCCGCCGTCCATTTTACACTATATTTCGGTTAGACTCACCCATCAATACTCGTTTTTACCATTCCACGCCTATTTTATACCTTATTTTGATTAAAATTACCCGTATAGTATTCGTTTTCATCATTGTACGTGCATTTTATACCACATTTCGGTTAGAATCACTCATTTATACTCGTTTTTACCATTTTACGAGCATTTAATACCTTATTTCGGTTAGAAATTATTTTCTACACTCCTTTCCACAAATCCATGCCACTTTTTTTTTTACCATATTTCAATTAGAATCATGCATCTACACTCATCTACGCCAATTCTTTACCACATTGAGATTCGCACCACCCATCTACACTCGTTTTCATTATTCTTCGCCCATTTAATACCATATTTCGGTTAGAACCACCCATCTACGCCACATTTTTACCATATTTCGGTTTAAATCGCGCATCTACACTAGATTTCACCAATCTACCCACATTGTACACCATATTTCGATGAGAACCACCCTCTATACTCGTTTTCACCATTCGACATCCATTTTACACCAGATTTCGGTTAGAATCATCCATCAATACTCGTTTTCACCGTTCCATGCGAGTTTTATACCATTATTTTGATTATAATTTCCCATCTAACACTCGTTTTCATCATTCTAGGATCATTTTGTATCATATTTCAGTTAGAATCACTCATATATACTCGTTTTCACCATTCTACGATCATTTTGTACCTTATTTCGGTTAGAAATTACATTTCTGTACTCTTTTCCCCCAATCTATGCTACTTTTTTTTACCATATTTTGGTTTGAATCATGCAGGTACACTCGGTTTCACCAATCAACACACATTCTATACCATATTTCGATTAGAACCCCCTATCTATACTCGTTTTCAGCATCCGACGACCATTTTACCCCATATTTCAGTTTGAATCACCCATCAATAGTTGTTTTTCACCAATCCATGCCTATTTTATCCCACATTTCGGTTTGAATCACACATCTGCACACGGTTTCTCCAATCAGCCCATATTCTACACCATATTTCATTTAGAACTACCCATTTATACATATTTTCAACATTTGCCGTCCATTTTACACCATATTTCAGTTAGACTCACCCATAAATACTCGTTTTTACCATTCCACGCCTATTTTATACCTTATTTTGAATAAAATTACCTGTATAATACTGGTTTTCATCATTGTACGCGCATTTTATACCATATTTCGGTTAGAATCACTCATTTATACTCATTTTCACCATTTTACGAGCATTTAATACCTTATTTTGGTTAGAAATTATTTTCTGCACTCGTTTCCACAAATCCATGCCACTTTTTTTTTTTTTCCATATTTCAATTAGAATCATGCATCTACACTCATCTACGCCAATTCTATACCACATTGAGATTCGAACCACCCATCTACACTCGTTTTCATTATTCTTCGCCCATTTAATACCATATTTTGGTTAGAACCACCCATCTATGCTACATTTTTGCCATATTTCGGTTTGAATCGCGCACCTACACTAGGTTTCACCAATCTACCCACATTCTACACCATATTTCGATTAGAACCACCCTCTATACTCGTTTTCACCATTCCACATCCATTTCACACCATATTTCGGTTGGAATCATCCATCAATACTTGTTTTCATCATTCCATGTGAGTTTTATACCATGATTTCGAATATAATTTCCCATCTAACACTCGTTTTCATCATTCTAGGATCATTTTGTACCATATTTCAGTTAGAATCACTCATATATACTCGTTTTCACCATTCTACGATCATTTTGTACCTTATTTCGGTTAGAAATTACATTTTTGTACTCTTTTCCCCTAATCTATGCCACTTTTTTACCATATTTTGGTTTGAATCATGCAGCTACACTCGGTTTCACTAATCAACCCACATTCTACACCTTATTTCGATTAGAACCACCTATTTATACTCATTTTCAGCATCCGACGACCATTTTACCCCATATTTCAGTTAGAATCACCCATCAATAGTCGTTTTCACCAAACCACGCCTATTTTATACCATATTTCGGTTTGAACCACACATCTGCACTCGGTTTCACCAATTTCGGTTAGAATCACTCATTTACACTCGTTTTCATCATTTTACGAGAATTTAATAAGTTATTTTGGTTAGAAATTATTTTCTACACTCGTTTTCACAAATCCATGCCACTTTTTTTTTTTACCATATTTCAATTAGAATCATGCATCTACACTCATCTACGCCAATTCTGTACCACATTGAGATTCGAACCATCCATCTACACTCGTTTTCATTATTCTTCGCCCATTTAATACCATATTTCGGTTAAAACCACCCATCTACGCCACATTTTTACCATATTTCGGTTTGAATCGCGCATCTACACTAGGTTTCACCAATCTACCCACATTCTACACCATATTTCGATTAGAACCACCCTCTATACTCGTTTTCACCATTCGACACCCATTTTACACCATATTTCGGTTAGAATCATCCATCAATACTCGTTTTCACCGTTCCATGCGAGTTTTATACCATTATTTTGATTATAATTTCCTACCGAACACTTGTTTTCATCATTCTAGGATCATTTTGTATCATATTTCAGTTAGAATCACTCGTATATACTCGTTTTCACCATTCTACGATAATTTTGTACCTTATTTCGGTTAGAAATTGCATTTATATACTATTTTCCACCAATCTACGCACTTTTTAACCATATTTTGGTTTTAATCATGCAGGTACACTCGGTTTCACCAATGAACCCACATTCTACACCATATTTCGATTTGAACCACATATCTATACTCGTTTTCAGCATCTGACTACCATTTTACCCCATATTTCAGTTTGATTCACCCATCAATAGTCGTTTTCACCAATCCATGCCTATTTTATACCATATTTCGGTTTTGAATCACACATCTGCACTTGGTTTCTCCAATCTGCCCATATTCTATACCATATTTCGATTAGAACTACCCATTTATACATATTTTCAACATCCGCCGTCCATTTTACACTATATTTCGGTTAGACTCACCCATCAATACTCGTTTTACCATTCCACGCCTATTTTATACCTTATTTTGATTAAAATTACCCGTATAATACTTATTTTCATCATTGTACGCGCATTTTATACCACATTTTGGTTAGAATCACTCATTTGTACTCGTTTTCCACCATTTTACGAGCATTTAATACCTTATTTCGGTTATAAATTATTTTCTACACTCGTTTCCACAAATCCATGCCATTTTTATTACCATATTTCATTTAGAATCATGCATCTACACTCACCTACGCTAATTCTTACCACATTGAGATTCGAACCACCCATCTACACTCGTTTTCATTATTCTTCACCCATTTAATACCATATTTCGGTTAGAAACCACCCATCTATGCCACATTTTTACCATATTTCAGTTTGAATCGTGCATTTACACTAGGTTTCACCAATCTACCCACATTGTACACCATATTTCGATTAGAACCACCCTCTTTACTCTTTTTCACCATTCAACATCTATTTTACACCAGATTTCGGTTAGAATCATCCATCAATACTCGTTTTCACCGTTCCATGCGAGTTTTATACCATTATTTCGATTATAATTTCCCATCTAACACTCGTTTTTATCATTCTAGGATCATTTTGTATCATATTTCAGTTAGAATCACTCATATATACTCGTTTTCACCATTCTACGATCATTTTGTACCTTATTTCAGTTAGAAATTACATTTCTGTACTCTTTTTCACCCATCTACGCTACTTTTTTTTTACCATATTTTGGTTTGAATCCTGCAGGTATACTCGGTTTCACCAATCAACCCGCATTCTACACCATATTTCGATTAGAACCACCTATCTATACTCGTTTTCAGCATCCGACGACCATTTTACCCCATATTTTAGTTTGAATCACCCATCAATAGTCGTTTTCACCAATCCATGCCTATTTTATACCATATTTCGGTTTGAATCACACCTGCACTTGGTTTCACTAATCTGTCCATATTCTACACCATATTTCGATTAGAACTACCCATTTATACACATTTTCAACATCTTCCGTCCATTTTACACTATATTTCGGTTAGCCTCTCCCATCAATACTCGTTTTCACCATTCCACGCCTATTTTATACCTTATTTTGATTAAAATTACCCGTATAATTTCATTTTCATCATTGTACACGCATTTTATACCATATTTCGGTTAGAATCACTCATTTATACTCGTTTTCACCATTTTACGAGCATTTAATACCTTATTCCGGTTAGAAATTATTTTCTACACTCGTTTCCACAAATCCATGCCACTTTTTTTTACCATATTTCAATTAGAATCATGCATCTACACTAATCTACGCCAATTCTATACCACATTGAGATTCGAACCACCCATCTTTACTCGTTTTCATTATTCTTCGCCCATTAAATTCCAAATTTCGGTTAGAACCACCCATCCACGCCACATTTTTACCATATTTTGGTTTGAATCGCGCATCTACACTAGGTTTCACCAATCTACCCACATTCTACACCATATTTCGATTAGAACCACCCTCTATACTCGTTTTCACCATTCGACATCCATTTTACACCATATTTCGGTTAGAATCATCGATCAATACTCGTTTTCATCGTTGCTTGTGAGTTTTATACCCTTATTTTGATTATAATTTCCCATCTAACACTCGTTTTCATCATTCTAGGATCATTTTGTACCATATTTCAGTTAGAATCACTCATATATACTCGTTTTCACCATTCTACGATCATTTTGTACCTTATTTCGGTTAGAAATTATATTTCTGTACTCTTTTCCACCAATGTACGCCATTTTTTTACCATATTTTGGTTTGAATCATGCAGGTACACTCGGTTTCACCAATCAACCCACATTCTACACCTTATTTCGATTAGAACCACCTATCTATACTCGTTTTCAGCATCCGACGACCATTTTACCCCTATTTCAGTTAGAATCACCCATCAATAGTCGTTTTCACCAATCCACGCCTATTTTATACCATATTTCGGTTTAAACCACACATCTGCACTCGGTTTCACCAATCTACCCATATTCTACACCATATTTCGATTAGAACTACCCATTTATACACATTTTAACATCCGTCGTCCATTTTACACCATATTTCGGTTAGACTCACCCATCAATCCTCGTTTTTACCATTTCATGCCTATTTTATACCTTATTTTGAATAAAATTGCCTGTTTAATGCTCGTTTTCATCATTGTACGCACATTTTATACCATATTTCAGTTAGAATCACTCATTTATACTCGTTTTCATCATTTTACGAGCATTTTATACCTTATTTCGGTTAGAAATTATTTTCTACACTCGTTTCCACAAATCCATGCCACTTTTTTTTTACCATATTTCAATTAGAATCATGCATCTACACTCATCTACGCCAATTCTATACCACATTGAGATTCGAACCACCCATCTACACTCGTTTTTATTATTCTTCGCCCATTTAATACCATATTTCGGTTAGAACCACCCATCTATGCCATATTTTTACCATATTTCGGTTTGAATCACGCATCTACACTAGGTTTCACCAATCTACCACATTCTACACCATATTTCGATTAGAACCACCCTCTATACTCGTTTTCACCATTCGACATCCATTTTACACCATATTTCGGTTAGAATCATCCATCAATACTCGTTTTCACCGTTCCATGCGAGTTTTATACCATTATTTCGATTATAATTTCCCACCGAACACTCGTTCTCATCATTCTAGGATCATTTTGTATCATATTTCAGTTAGAATCACTCATATATACTCGCTTTCACTATTCTACGATAATTTTGTACCTTATTGCGATTAGAAATTACATTTCTGCACTCTTTTCTACCAATCTACGCCACTTTTTTTTTACCATATTTTGGTTTTAATCATGCAGGTACACTCGGGTTCACCAATCAACCCACATTCTACACCTTATTTCGATTAGAACCACCTATCTATACTCGTTTTTAGCATCCAACGACCATTTTATCCCATATTTCAGTTAGAATCACCCATCAGTACTCATTTTCACCAATCCACGCCTATTTTATACCATATTCTGATTAAATTTATCCAAAGAATACTCGTTTTCGCATTGTATGCCGATTTTATACCATATTTTAGTTAGAATGGCTTATTTATACTCGTTTTCACCATTCTACGAGCATTTTACTTCTTATTTCGGTTTTCAGTCGCACTGCTATACTCGTTTCCCGTAATCTACACCACTTTTTCACCATATTTTGGTTTGAATCGCACCTGCACTCGGTTTCACTAATCTGCCCATATTCTACACCATATTTCGATTAGAACTACCCATTTATACACATTTTCAACATCCCCGTCCATTTTGCACCATATTTCGGTTAGACTCAACCATCAATACTCGTTTTTACCATTCCACGCATATTTTATACCTTATTTTGATTAAAATTATCCGTATAATACTCGTTTTCATTATTGTACGCGCATTTTATACCATATTTCGGTTAGAATCACTCATTTATACTCGTTTTCACTATTTTACGAGCATTTAATACCTTATTTCGGTTAGAAATTATTTTCTACACTCGTTTCCACAAATCCATGCCACTTTTTTTCATACCATATTTCAATTAGAATCATGCATCTACACTCATCTACGCCAATTATATACCACATTGAGATTCGAACCACCCATCTTTACTCGTTTTCATTATTCTTCGCCCATTAAATTCCAAATTTCGGTTAGAACCACCCATCTACGCCACATTTTTACCATATTTTGGTTTGAATCGCGTATCTACACTAGGTTTCACCAATCTACCCACATTCTACACCATATTTCGATTAGAACCACCCTCTATACTCGTTTTCACCATTCGACATCCATTTTACACCTAATTTCGGTTAGAATCATCGATCAATACTCGTTTTCATCGTTGCTTGTGAGTTTTATACCCTTATTTCGATTATAATTTCCATCTAACACTCGTTTTCATCATTCTAGGATCATTTTGTATCATATTTCAGTTAGAATCATTCATATATACTCGTTTTCACCATTCTACGATCATTTTGTACCTTATTTCGGTTAGAAATTATATTTCTGTACTCTTTTCCACCAATGTACGCCATTTTTTTACCATATTTTGGTTTGAATCATGCAGGTACACTCGGTTTCACCAATCAACCCACATTCTACACCTTATTTCGATTAGAACCACCTATCTATACTCGTTTTCAGCATCCGACGACCATTTTACCCCTATTTCAGTTAGAATCACCCATCAATAGTCGTTTTCACCAATCCACGCCTATTTATACCATATTTCGGTTTAAACCACACATCTGCACTCGGTTTCACCAATCTACCCATATTCTACAACCATATTTCGATTAGAACTACCCATTTATACACATTTTAACATCCGTCGTCCATTTTACACCATATTTCGGTTAGACTCACCCATCAATCCTCGTTTTTACCATTTCATGCCTATTTTATACCTTATTTTGAATAAAATTGCCTGTTTAATACTCGTTTTCATCATTGTACGCACATTTTATACCATATTTCAGTTAGAATCACTCATTTATACTCGTTTTCATCATTTTACGAGCATTTTATACCTTATTTCGGTTAGAAATTATTTTCTACACTCGTTTCCACAAATCCATGCCACTTTTTTTTTTTACCATATTTCAATTAGGATCATGCATCTACACTCATCTACGCCAATTCTATACCACATTGAGATTCGAACCACCCATCTACACTCGTTTTTATTATTCTTCGCCCATTTAATACCATATTTCGGTTAGAACCACCCATCTACGCCATATTTTTATCATATTTCGGTTTGAATCACGCATCTACACTAGGTTTCACCAATCTACCACATTCTACACCATATTTCGATTAGAACCACCCTCTATACTCGTTTTCACCATTCGACATCCATTTTACACCATATTTCGGTTAGAATCATCCATCAATACTCGTTTTCACCGTTCCATGCGAGTTTTATACCATTATTTCGATTATAATTTCCCACCGAACACTCGTTCTCATCATTCTAGGATCATTTTGTATCATATTTCAGTTAGAATCACTCATATATACTCGCTTTCACTATTCTACGATAATTTTGTACCTTATTGCGATTAGAAATTACATTTCTGCACTCTTTTCTACCAATCTACGCCACTTTTTTTTTACCATATTTTGGTTTTAATCATGCAGGTACACTCGGGTTCACCAATCAACCCACATTCTACACCTTATTTCGATTAGAACCACCTATCTATACTCGTTTTTAGCATCCAACGACCATTTTATCCCATATTTCAGTTAGAATCACCCATTAGTACTCATTTTCACCAATCCACGCCTATTTTATACCATATTCTGATTAAATTTATCCAAAGAATACTCGTTTTCGCATTGTATGCCGATTTTACTCGTTTTCACCATTCTACGAGCATTTTACTTCTTATTTCGGTTTTCAGTCGCACTGCTATACTCGTTTCCCGTAATCTACACCACTTTTTCACCATATTTTGGTTTGAATCACACCTGCACTCGGTTTCACTAATCTGCCCATATTCTACACCATATTTCGATTAGAACTACCCATTTATACACATTTTCAACATCCGCCGTCCATTTTGCACCATATTTCGGTTAGACTCAACCATCAATACTCGTTTTTACCATTCCACGCATATTTTATACCTTATTTTGATTAAAATTATCCGTATAATACTCGTTTTCATTATTGTACGCGCATTTTATACCATATTTCGGTTAGAATCACTCATTTATACTCGTTTTCACTATTTTACGAGCATTTAATACCTTATTTCGGTTAGAAATTATTTTCTACACTCGTTTCCACAAATCCATGCCACTTTTTTTTCATACCATATTTCAATTAGAATCATGCATCTACACTCATCTACGCCAATTATATACCACATTGAGATTCGAACCACCCATCTTTACTCGTTTTCATTATTCTTCGCCCGTTAAATTCCAAATTTCGGTTAGAACCACCCATCTACGCCACATTTTTACCATAATTTGGTTTGAATCGCGTATCTACACTAGGTTTCACCAATCTACCCACATTCTACACCATATTTCGATTAGAACCACCCTCTATACTCGTTTTCACCATTCGACATCCATTTTACACCTAATTTCGGTTAGAATCATCGATCAATACTCGTTTTCATCGTTGCTTGTGAGTTTTATACCCTTATTTCGATTATAATTTCCCATCTAACACTCGTTTTCATCATTCTAGGATCATTTTGTATCATATTTCAGTTAGAATCATTCATATATACTCGTTTTCACCATTCTACGATCATTTTGTACCTTATTTCGGTTAGAAATTACGTTTTTGTACTCTTTTCCACCAATCTACTCCACTTTTTTACCATATTTTGGTTTGAATCATGCAGGTACACTCGTTTTCACCAATCAACCCACATTCTACACTTTATTTCGATTAGAACCACCTATCTATACTCGTTTTCAGCATCCGACGACCATTTAACCCCATATTTCAGTGAAAATCACCCATCAATAGTCGTTTTCACCAATCCACGCCTATTTTATACCATATTTGGGTTTGAATCATACATCTGCACTCGGTTTCACCAATTTGCCCATATTCTACACTATATTTCGATTAGAACTACCCATTTATACACGTTTTCAACATCCGCCATCCATTTTAAACCATATTTCGGTTAGACTCACCCATCAATACTCGTTTTTACCATTTTACGCCTATTTTATACCATATTTTGAATAAAATTACCCGTATAATACTCGATTTCATCATTGTACGTGCATTTTATACCATATTTCGGTTAGAATCACTCATTTATACTCGTTTTCACCATTTTATGAGCATTTAATACCTTATTTCGGTTAGAAATTATTTTCTACACTTGTTTCCACAAATCCATGCCTCTCTTTTTTCCATATTTCAATTAGAATCATGCATCTACACTCATCTATGCCAATTATATACCACATTGAGATTCGAACCACCCATCTACACTCGTTTTCATTATTCTTCGCCCATTTAATACCATATTTCGGTTAGAACCACCCATCTATGCCACATTTTTACCATATTTCTGTTTGAATCGCGCATCTACACTATGTTTCACCAATCTATCCATATTATACACCATATTTCGATTAGAACCACCCTCTATACTCGTTTTCACCATTCGACATCCATTTTACACCACATTTCGGTTAAAATCATCCATCAATACTCGTTTTCACCATTCCATGCGAGTTTTATACCATTATTTCGATTATAATTTCCCACCGAACATTCGTTTTCATCATTTTAAGATCATTTTGTATCATATTTCAGTTAGAATCACTCATATATACTCGTTTTCACCATTCTACGATCATTTTGTACCTTATTTCGGTTAGAAATTACATTTCTGTACTCTTTTCCACCAATCTACGCCACTTTTTTTTACCATATTTTGGTTTGAATCATGCAGGTACACTCGGTTTCACCAATCAATCCACATTCTACACCTTATTTCGATTAGAACCACCTATCTATACTCGTTTTCAGCATCCAACGACCATTTTACCCCATATTTCAGTTAGAATCACCCAACAATAGTCGTTTTCACCAATCCACGCCTATTTTATACCATATTTTGATATATTTACCCATATAATACTCGTTTTCATCATCGTACGCAGATTTTATACCATATTTTAGTTAGAATGACTTATTTATACTCGTTTTCACCATTCTACGAGAATTTTATTTCTTATTTCGGTTTTAAGTCGCATTGCTATACCCGTTTCCAGCAATCTACGCTACTTTTTTCTACCATATTTTGGTTTGATCATACCTGCACTCGGTTTCACTAATCTGCCCATATTCTATACCATATTTCAATTAGAACTACCCATTTATACACATTTTCAACACCCGCCGTCCATTTTACACCTTTTTCGGTTAGACTCACCCATCAATACTCGTTTTTTACCATTCTACGCCTATTTTATACCTTATTTTGATTAAAATTACCCGTATAATACTCGTTTTCATTATTGTACGCGCATTTTATACCATATTTCGGTTAGAATCACTCATTTATACTCGTTTTCAACATTTTACGAGCATTTAATACCTTATTTCGGTTAGAAATTATTTTCTACACTCGTTTCCACAAATCTATGCCACTTTTTTTTTACCATATTTCAATTAGAATCAAGCATCTACACTCATCTACGCCAATTCTATACCACATTGAGATTCGAACAACCCATCTATACTCATTTTCATTATTCTTCACCCATTTAATACCATATTTCGGTTAGAACCCCCCATCTATGCCAAATTTTTACTATATTTTGGTTTGAATCGCGCATCTACAATAGGTTTCACCAATCTACCCACATTCTACACCATATTTCGATTAGAACCACCCTCTATACTCGTTTTCACCATTCGACATCCATTTTACACCATATTTCGGTTAGAATCATCCATCAATACTCGTTTTCACCGTTCCATACGAGTTTTATACCATTATTTCGATTATAATTTCTCATCTAACACTTATTTTCATCATTCTAGGATCATTTTGCATCACATTTCAGTTAGAATCACTCATATATACTCGTTTTCACCATTCTACGATCATTTTGTACCTTATTTCGGTTAGAAATTACGTTTTTGTACTCTTTTCCACCAATCTACGCCACTTTTTTTACCATATTTTGGTTTGAATCATGCAGGTACACTCGGTTTCACCAATCAACCCACATTCTACACCTTATTTCGATTAGAACCACCTATCTATACTCGTTTTCAGCATCCGACGACCATTTTACCCCATATTTCAGTGAAAATCACCCATCAATAGTCGTTTTCACCAATCTACGCCTATTTTATACCATATTTCGGTTTGAATCACACATCTGCACTCGGTTTCACCAATTTGCCCATATTCTACACTATATTTCGATTAGAACAACCCATTTATACACATTTTCAACATTCGACGTCCATTTTACACCAGATTTCGGTTAGACTCACCCATTAATGCTTATTTTTACCATTCCACGCCTATTTTATACCATATTTTGATTATAATTACCTGTAAAATACTCGTTTTCATCATTGTATGCGCATGTTATACCATATTTCGGTTAGAATCACGCATTTATACTCGTTTTCACCATTTTACGAGCATTTAATACCTTATTTCGGATAGAAATTATTTTCTACACTAGTTTCCACAAATCCATGCCACATTTTTTTTTACCATTTTCAATTAGAATCATGCATGTACACTCATCTACGCCAATTCTATAGCACAGTGAGATTCGAACCACCCATCTATACTCGTTTTCATTATTCTTCGCCCTTTTAATACCATATTTCGGTTAGAACCACCCATCTACGCCACATTTTTACCATATTTCGGTTTGAATCACGCATCTACACTAGGTTTCACCAATCTACCCACATTCTACATCATATTTTGATTAGAACCACCCTCTGTACTCGTTTTCACCTTTCGACATCCATTTTACACCATATTTCGTTTAGAATCATCCATCAATACTCGTTTTACCTTTCGAAATTATTTTCTTCACTCGTTTCTACAAATCTATGCTACTTTTTTTTTAACCATATTTCAATTAGAATCATGCATCTAAAATCATCTACGCCAATTCTATACCACATTGAGATTCGAACCACCCATCTACACTTGTTTTCATTATTCTTCGCCCATTTAATACCATATTTCGGTTAGAACCACCCATCTACGCCACATTTTTACCATATTTTGGTTTGAATCGCGCATCTACACTAGGTTTCACCAATCTACCCACGTTCTACACCATATTTCGATTAGAACCACCCTCTATACTCGTTTTCACCATTCGCCATCCATTTTACACCATATTTCGGTTAGAATCATCCATCAATACTGGTTTTCACCATTCGAAATTATTTTCTGCACTCGTTTCCACAAATCCATGCCACTTTTTTTTTTACCATTTTCAATAG
The DNA here is from genome assembly GCA_029216955.1 of Iris pallida. Lineage (NCBI taxonomy): Eukaryota > Viridiplantae > Streptophyta > Magnoliopsida > Asparagales > Iridaceae > Iris > Iris pallida. Next base: position 58,582 of record JANAVB010001756.1, on the reverse strand, counting down.
AATCATGCATCTACACTCATCTACGCCAATTCTATACCACATTGAGATTCGAACCACCCATCTACACTCGTTTTCATAATTCTTCGTCCATTTAATACCGTATTTCAGTTAGAACCACCCATCTACGCTACATTTTTACCATATTTTGGTTTGAATCGCACATCTGCAATAGGTTTCACCAATCTACCCACATTCTATACCATATTTCGATTAGAACCACCCTCTATACTCGTTTTGACCATTCGACATCTATTTTACACCATATTTCGGTTAGAATCATCCATCAATACTCATTTTCACCATTCAAAATTATTTTCTACACTTGTTTCCACAAATCCATGCCACTTTTTTTTACCATATTTCAATTAGAATCATGCATCTACAGTCATCTACGCCAATTATATACCACATTGAGATTCGAACCACCCATCTACACTCGTTTTCATTATTCTTCGCCCATTTAATACCATATTTCGGTTAGAACCACCCATCTACGCCACATTTTTACCATATTTTGGTTTAAATCGCGCATCTACACTAGGTTTCACCAATCTACCCACTTCTACACCATATTTCGATTAGAACCGCCCTCTTTACTCATTTTCACCATTCGACATCCATTTTACACCATATTTCGGTTAAAATCATCCATCAATACTCGTTTTCGCCGTTCCATGTGAGTTTTATACCATTATTTCGATTATAATTTCCTATCTAACACTCGTTTTCATCATTCTTGGATCATTTTGTATCATATTTCAGTTAGAATCACTCACATATACTCGTTTTCACCATTCTACGATCATTTTGTACCTTATTTCGGTTAGAAATTACATTTTTGTACTTTTTTCCACCAATCTACGCCACTTTTTTACCATATTTCGGTTAGAAATTACATTTCTGTACTCTTTTCCACCAATCTACGCCACTTATTTCGGTTAGAAATTATATTTTTGTACTCTTTGCCACCAATCTACGATCATATTTTCACTGACTGTGTACAGTCGACAATTTGACACTGATACGCCTTTGTATCTCACGACACAACACGATTGGACACGTATCAGGCTACTAGACACGAAGCCCTATACCTGGCGAATACGTGGACACATGCACGAGGTATGTCGTGTCGTGTGCCGTGTCCACGAGTTCATGTACTGCCTGCACGAGGCTGCCTGCTGTGCAGTTTCTGATACTTACCTTTTGGTCTGTTTTGGACACTTTGTGTCCTAATTTCTGGACATGAATTGACACGTATGGACACAATTCGACACCTAGATGATACCTAGGATTCGACACACTCCTCCCCCTTCTAATTCCCAGGTTTTGTTGGTGTTAGGTTCGGTTGATTTGATTTGGGGGTTCTCTTGTTCCACTGATACTTGAAACTGAATGAAATTTGACACTTAGGGTTAGACACAATTTCTGAAACCTTGTTTCTTAAATGAATTCGAGTTTTGATTTGATTAAAATAGGTTTCAGTTGAGATGTTCATATGTAACTGTTTCCCAGTTTTATTGTTTTAGGAGATTAGGATAAGTTAATGTGGTATTTGGATTCCTGAGTTAATGTGCAATCTGAATTCCTGAAATGTTGAGTTGGGATTGATTTTGATGTTCAGTTGATGATAGGTTTCCTGAGAGATGAGAGGTTTGGTTGATTGGTTGAGTATTTTTGAGTTGAGTTTAAATGGGCAGTGGGCTTTTGGCATTTGCTTTAGCAGCAGCTAGCAGCAATGCCTGAGCATTAGCATGGCAGGATGCCTGCAGCAGCAGTAGTTTGTGTGTCAGAGTGTACATGTTGAGCATGAGAGTGGAGAGTGAGGGGTAGTGGCAGTTGGCTGCAAGGCTATATGGTATGGCTTGGCTTTGCCTTGCCATTAAGGCAGCTACTTGCCTTTGGTTTGGCTAGGCATGCCTTGGACTAGGTTTGGTTATATGATGTTCATTTATTGAGGTTAGAGGTGGAAAGCCTAGCTAGTGATTTGAGTTTGTGATTGTGTGTAGTTGGCAAGAACTATAGGATATGTATATAGTGTATTACCTACATTTAGGTAATGTTATATAGAATTCACCTAGAGTTGAGTAATATCATTCATTGGATAGGTAATGGAGTATTACCTTAGACAGGTAATAGGTTATTCCTATAGTTAGAGTTTACCTAGATATGAAGGTAAGAGTAATATAGGATATATACCTAAGTAGACAAGAATCAAATTAGTTATATATAGATATATTTGATGTAACTGGGTAGGTAACAACTTGAATTGGGTTTAACCTAGCATAGATTGACTTTGAAATTGACTAGAGTTTGACCATGATTGACCTAGTTTGACTTAGAATCATGTAGTTTGCATTGTAGATTTCCATTATTACAATTTGAGTACTTTATAACCTGTTTTACTCTAAATAGGACTCTGTGGCACCAGTTCGGACATCTATTCATATCAGTCATTCAGAGTGACAGGCGAGTACATTCTCTGACCGTTTTATACTTACTAGGGCTTATATTCTGCTCTAGATTACTTTACATGATGCTGTCACGTTATTATCACGGATTGGTACCCTATGGATCTTGTCATGCGATGTTATCCCCCTCGGGGTGCATCAAATACAGTTGTCATGTGCTTTTCACGAACATCTTGTATTTCATGTACACTTCTATTCATGCATATTCTTGTGCAATCTTGTACTCTCATGATCACATGAGCAAACATGATAAAAACCTCTTATGCAAGGTAACGTAACTTGACTGGATCCTTGCGTATTGATTGGGGAGGGTGAGTAGGAAATGGTTATCTGGTCAAAATCCCATCTTGTGAAATCTTGTGAAACTCTTGTATATGTCCATTGTGCCCTCACGTATAATAGAGTCCCATCTTTTAAACCTAAACTGTTTATATAACCATCTCATGCTCTAAATCATAGGTTACTTACAGTTCTTACTTATCATGTATATAGATATTTCCAGTTATCAAATCTCTCTCATTTTCATATATATTTCCTTACAGTCCATGTACCTTACTCTTTTGTATGCTTTATATTTCCTAACATGATATGAACTGCGTGAGATATATTGTGCTCGCTCCTGTCCTGACTGGACCTATTGAAAATATTACAGATGATGATGGTGACTGCCCTATCTTCTATGGGGCATATGAGGGTGACATTGAGGAGCCTGAGGAGCACCTAGCTCAGTAGAGGGTGCCTAGTTTAGTCTAGTACTTATAGCTTTTAGTTTGTATCGGATTGTTCCGATTATTGTTGAGACTTAGTTATATTCAGTACTTGTATTTATTTGTATTGGACATCTATATGTGTGTTGTGATGACTTTACTTATATATTCAGTTCTTTCTTTTTATCTTATTCCATATCGTGCTCTATCTTCCCTAGACTTGTGATTGAGATTGTAGAGTTGAGATGTTATATTATACCTCCGTGCGGAGATGATATGTTTATATCATGTTGTTGTTAGATGTTAGATGTTATAGACGAACTATACAGCGTTCTACCGCCGATACTGCGGCGTAGGCTGGATGTACCCACGTTCTCGTGCCCTTCCTCATGGTGCGGGTCGTGACACGTTTTTAGTGGTGGCCTATACAGATCGAGTTTATGTAGTGGTATTCGAACTAGAGTATCACTACATCCAGCAGTAGGATTAGGATATATTTTGAGGTACTCAATCACATCTAGGAAAAACTCTTAACTGAATTCCTGCCATCTAAATTCTTGTTGAAAATTGTTTCCTTTGAAATAAACCGTCCCCTTTTGATTATATCGCTTCTTTCTCAGTATTGATTTCCTTGTTTGATCTGTCTCCAGGATGACAGTGACTCGAGCTCAGGCAGCTGGATCTAGTACTGCCCTGGAGAGGTCCGGTCCATCGAGGCCTACTGCTCCGGAGGAGGGAGAGGTCCAGATGGCTGTCTCTGCTGCCCCTACTGCTCTTACCATCCAGGTGGGAGTAGCAGTAGCAGTATCATGAGGTCGTTCACCTCCAATTGAGAGGCCTTCTATCGTTATTCCAGAGACTCTTCCGCCGCCACCTCTGATACCGACAGATACGTTGCAGATATTTGCACTCCTCCAGCAGATAATGGAGACTCAGCTAGCGCAGAAAGAGGCATCTCAGTGGCAGTCTGAGACTATGAGACAGAGCATGGAGAATGTTTATCAGCTTGCACTAGCAGCGGTCGAGAAGGTTGCTACAGCTCCGGTTCAGGGAGCTTAGGGCCAGGAGCCGCATCAGCCGCAGCCGAGGCCTGGATTAGTGATGGATTTCAAGAAGATGGTACTCCGGGAGTTCAAGGGGACTGAGGGCATTCTTTATGCCGACGACTGGCTAGAGGACGTTGAGCGGAGTTTGGATCTAGCGGAGCTTCCGAAGAGGCTGTGGGTGTCAGTCGCGGCTAGCCAGTTCTTTGATATCGCTTTGACATGGTACTGTACGGATCCTCATGCGTCAGTTAGAGGTTTGACATAGGAGAACTTTTGGAGGCTATTCAAAGAGAAGTTCTATCCTGATGTAGCGCTTAGCATGCTGGAGAACCAGTTTGCACGACTGGTACAAAGGAACTCGTCTGTGGACGAGTATGCGGCAGAGTTCTTTCACCTAAGTCGATTCGCTCCAAGGATGATTCAGGATGAGGGAGAGAAGGCCCGCAAGTTCAGGAGGGGCCTGATTCACGCAGTGCGCTCTCGCACTTCTGGGTGTCGCGATGCGACATTTGAGCAGATTCTGATGGATGCTCAGATTGCAGAGGAGGACTACGGTCTGAGGCCGAAGAGGGGCAGTGATGCCTTGGGGGCTAGTTCTAGTGCAGGGCTGGCCAAGCGCCCTCACATTCAGCAGAGGCTAATTCAGCAGCCGTTTCAGGGTCAGGGACATGCACTTTACTAGCAGGCACCCGGACAGCAGCAGGACGCTATGTGTAACTTCTGCAAGAAGGCAGGCCATTGGTGGAATAACTGTAGGAAGAGGCAGGGCCTGTGTTTACTTTGTGGTTCAGCAGAGCATCAGTTGAGGGAGTGCCCCAAGAACTTGGCACGATTGGCTCAGGCAGCAGCAGGAGCTAGGGCTTCGATAGGGTAGCAGACGGGACCACCGTTGCAGACTCAGCAGCAGAGGTTTATCCAGCATCAGCAGCAGGCCAGGGAAGGCCAGCAGGGATGAACTTTCGCCATGGCAGTCGAGGATGCACAGGCAGTAGGAGAGCTGATTGCAGGTTCCAATCTTTTCTATTCCATTTTCGTATTTGCCTCCTTATAACTGTCTTGAAATTCGATTCGATCTGTTCCTTGTTGGTTGATAAATTTTGTTCTGATGTTTCATTGTGATTTGAATTTTCTTCTGAGATAAGTCGTATGGGCTAGGTCGCCTCAGTTATGGGATCTAGAGTTTTCTATAGTCATGTTAGCTGGCATAGTGAAGACATATAGTCGGATTTTGGACGTATTTCTCGGGTGTGGGAATTTAAGGTTTTCGCGGCCAAGTATGCGGCAATGCAAAAATTTTAAATACCATGATTCTAGAGGTATGTACCTTAGTCGAGGACTCTGTGAATATCGTAGCCTTGCTCACTAGCATGCAAAGATTTTGAGTATCATGATTTTGGACAGACGCATATGATTATCAAACTGTGTGATTTTGAGACTATGATTGTTGGGGGTTTGACCTAGAAGGAGTACGACCATTTTAATTTCGAGGACAAAATTTTTCTAAGGAGGGTAGAGTTGTCAACCCCAGTTTTTAGAAATGAGAGTAATTTTGAACTTTTGAAAAATATTATCTTTTAATATTAATAATAATGATTTATGGTGATTTTTAAACAATTTAAAACTATTTAAATCCATGACTTATGATTTTGATATTTTGCTAGTATAATCCTAGAGACTGCATGACCTAGAGAGTAACCATGACCAAGGAGGCCTAACCATGTGATTAGGATGACTAATTGTAACTTTTTAGCCTAGGGGTATTTTGGTCATTTTTGGACTTTTTAATGAAAATGAATTTTGACTGATTATTATAGTACTAATCTTTTATTTAGAGACTAACCTAGTTTTGACCTAACCTAGATGTTGATGATGATCATGGAGGCTTAAGTTAGAAGGTTAGAGACTTAATGGCTAAGTTAGATTAATATCTAGATATTATGTTAGTAAGATATTTTGACTAGATGTTAAGAAACCTACTTTTGATGTGAGCCCTTGATTAGCTTAAATTTAGGTGGAGAAGCCTTAGCCACTCATCTAGCAATTGCTAAACCCAAACCCTAGCCTAATCCAACAGCCATCAAGAGCCCTCTCCCTCCATTTAAACATCTCTTCATAATTTCTTGCCTCTTTTTAATGCCCACAAGAAACCCTAATGGCGTTCTTCCCCAAATCACCCTAAATTGCTCATTTCTCCAACAAATTGGACCCAACTAATTGCTTTGGACTCCCCTACGAGGATACCAATAGTGGGCAGCTAGCAAGGATTCGGGGGCTTGGGATCATTGCAAGTTGGAGAGAAGCTTTCATTTCAAGGCCTTTACATTGAGGTTTCACCCTCAATAGGTAAAACCTATCAAACCCTAATAAATTCCTGATTTCTTTCCATAGATGCATTCATTTAGGGTTCCCCTAGGTGTAGCCCAAGTTTGGTAGGAATTCGAATCCATTAGGTATGCGTGTCGGACACGTATCGGTGTTTTTAAATAAATGTTTGGTGAAATGCCACTTAGAAATAAAAGTTAATGATTTTCAAAAGTAATTACATGATTGTATAGCCCTTAGTGTGTAGATCACAACCCTAATCGACTGAGTCAATTTTTCCTCTGTTTGGACACATATTTGGATACGAAAATGCTGTACGACACAGCGTACGGCTCCCCTGCTGCTCAGGGCTCACGTAGGACACGACACGACATGTGGAGAGCTGAAACTTGGTGGACGTGTAGGACACATGTATGACACTAGGCTGACCAAGTTTCGTGACATATTATTGAGTGGATCGAGAGAAATCTCGTTCGTACTGGATTTGCACACACTGTGTACAGTCGACAATTTGACACTGATACGCCTTTGTATCTCACGACACAACACGATTGGACACGTATTAGGCTACTAGATACGAAGCCCTACACCTGGCGAACACGTGGACACGTGCACGGGGTATCTCATGTCGTGTGTCGTGTCCACGAGTTCGTGTACTGCCTGTACGAGGCTGCCTGCTGTACAGTTTCTGATACTTACCTTTTGATATGTTTTGGACACTTCGTATCAGGCTACTAGACACGAAGCCCTATCCCTGGCAAACACATGGACACGTGCACGAGGTGTCTCGTGTCGTGTCTCGTGTCCACGAGTTCGTGTACTGCCTGCACGAGGCTGCCTGCTGTACAGTTTCTGATACTTACCTTATGGTCTATTTTGGACACTTTGTGTCCTAATTTCTGGACACGAATGGACACGTGTGGACACAAATTGACACCTAGATGACACCTAGGATTAGACACACTCCTCCCCCTTCTAATTCCCAGGTTTTGTTGGTGTTAGGTTCGATTGATTTGATTTGGGGGTTCTCTTGTTCGACTGATACTTGAAACTGAATGAAATTTGACACTTAGGGTTAGATACAATCTCTGAAACCTTGTTTCTTAAATGAACTCGAGTTTTTATTTGATTAAAAATGGTTTCGGTTGACATGTTCATATGTAATTGTTTCCAAGTTTTAATGTGTTAGGAGATTAGGATGAGTTAATGTGGTATTTAGATTCCTGAGTTAATGTGCAATTTGAATTCCTGAAATGTTGAGTTGGGATTGATTTTGATGTTGAGTTAATGATAGGTTTCTTGAGAGATAAGGAGTTTGGTTGATTGAGTTGATTATTTGTGAGTTGAGTTTAAATGGGCAGTGGGCTTTTGGCATTTGCTTTAGCAGCAGCTAGCAGCAGTGCCTGAGCATTAGCATGGCAGGATGCCTGCAACAGCAGTAGTTTGTGTGTTAGAGTGTACATGTTGAGCATGGGAGTGGAGAGTGAGGGGTAGTGGCAGTTGGCCGCAAGGATATATGGTATGGCTTGGCTTTGCCTTGCCATTAAGGCAGGTACTTGCCTTTGGTTTGGCTAGGCATGCCTTGGACTAGGTTTGGTTCTATGATGTTCATTTATTGAGGTTAGAGGTGGAAAGCCAAGCTAGTGATTTGAGTTTGTGATTGTGTGTAGTTGGCAAGAACTATTAGATATGTATATAGTGTATTACCTACATTTAGGTAATGTTATATAGAATTCACCTAGAGTAGAGTAATATCATTCATTGGATAGGTAATGGAGTATTACCTTAGACCGGTAATAGGTTATTCCTATAGTTAGAGTTTACCTAGATATGAAGGTAAGAGTAATATAGGATATATACCTAAGTAGGCAAGAAACAAATTAGTTATATATAGATATATTTGATGTAACTGGGTAGGTAACAACTTGAATTGGGTTTAACCTAGCATAGATTGACTTTGAAATTGACTAGAGTTTGACCATGATTGACCTAGTTTGACTTAGAATCATGTAGTTTGCATTACAGATTTCCATTATTACAATTTGAGTACTTTATAACCTGTTATACTCTAAATAGGACTCTGTGGCACCAGTTCGGACATCTATTCATATCAGTCATTCAGGGTAACAGGCGAGTACATTCTCTGACCGTTTCATACTTACTAGGACTTATATTCTGCTCTAGATTACTTTACATAATGCTGTCACGTTATTATCACGGATTGGTACCCTATGGATCTTGTCATGCGATGTTATCCCCCTCGGGGTGCATCAAAAATAGTTGCCATGTGCTTTTCACGAATATCTTGTATTTCATGTACACCTCTATTCATGTATACTCTTGTGCAATCTTGTACTCTCATGATCACATGAGCAAACATGATAAAAACCTCTTGTGCAAGGTAACGTAACTTGACTGGATCCTTATGTATTGATTGGGGAGGGTGAGTAGGAAATGGTTATGTGATCAAAATCTCATCTTGTGAAATCTTGTAAAACTCTTGTATATGTCCATTGTGCCCTCACGTATAATGGAGTCCCATCTTTTAAACCTAAACTCTTTATATAACCATCTTATGCTCTAAATCACAGGTTACTTACAGTTCTTACTTATCATGTATATAGGTATTTCCAGTTATCAATTCTCTCTCGTTTTCATATATATATTTCCTTACAGTCCATGTACCTTACTCTTTTGCATGCTTTATATTTCCTAACATGATATGAACTACGTGAGATGTATTGTGCTCGCTCCTGTCCTGAATGGACCTGTTGAAAATATTACAGATGATGATGGTGACTGCCCTACCTTCTTAGGGGCATATGAGGGTGACATTCAGGAGCCTGAGGAGCACCTAGCTCAGTAGAGGGTGCCCAGTTTAGTCTAGTACTTATAGCTATCAGTTTGTATCGGATTGTTGTTGTTGAGACTTAGTTATATTCAGGACTTGTATTTATTTGTGTTGGATATCTATATATGTGTTGTGATGACTTTACTTATATATTTAGTTCTTCCTTTTATCTTATTCCATATCGTGCTCTATCTTCCCTAGGCTTGTGATTGAGATATAGAGTTGAGATGTTATATTATACCTCGGTGCGGAGAGGACAAGAATCATGCATCGTGCCCTTCCTCAGGGTGCGGGTCATGACAAGAATCATGCATCTACACTCATCTACGCCAATTCTATACCATATTGAGATTCGAACCACCCATCTACACTCGTTTTCATTATTCTTCGCCTATTTAATACCATATTTCGGTTAGAACCACCCATCTACGCCATATTTTTACCATATTTCGGTTTGAATCGCGCATCTACATTAGGTTTCACCAATCTACCTACATTCTACACCATATTTCGATTAGAACCGCCTTCTATACTCGTTTTCACCATTCGACATCCATTTTACACCATATTTCGGTTAGAATCATCCATCAATACTTGTTTTCGTCCTTCCATGCGAGTTTTATACCATTATTTCGATTATAATTTCCCATCTAACACTCATTTTCATCATTATAGGATCATTTTGTATCATATTTCAGTTAGACTCGTTTTCACCATTCTACGATCATTTTGTACCTTATTTCGGTTAGAAATTACATTTCTGCACTCTTTTCCACCAATGTACGCCACTTTTTTTACCATATTTTGGTTTGAATCATGCAGGTACACTCGGTTTCACCAATCAACCCACATTCTACACCTTATTTTGATTAGAACCACCTATCTATACTCGTTTTCAGCATTCGACGACCATTTTACCCCATATTTCAGTTAGAATCACCCATCAATAGTCGTTTTCACCAATCCATGCCTATTTATACCATATTTTGATTAAATTTACCCATAGAATACTCGTTTTCGTCATTATACGGGGATTTTATACCATATTTCGGTTAGAATGACTTATTTATAATCATTTTCACCATTTTACGAGCATTTAATACCTTAATTCGGTTAGAAATTATTTTCTACACTCGTTTCCACAAATCCATGCCACTTTTTTTATCATATTTCAATTAGAATCATGCATCTACACTCATCTACGCATATTCTATACCACATTGAGACTCGAACCACCCATCTACACTCGTTTTCATTTTCTTCGCCCATTTAATACCATATTTCGGTTAGAACCACCCATCTACGCCACATTTTTACCATATTTCGGTTTGAATCGCGCATCTACTCTTTGTTTCACCAATCTACCCACATTCTACACCATATTTCGATTAGAACCGCCCTCTATACTCGTTTTCACCATTCGATATCTATTTTACACCATATTTCGGTTAGAATCATCCATCAATACTCGTTTTCGCCATTCCATGCGAGTTACCATTATTTCGATTATAATTTCCCATCTAACACTCGTTTTTATCATTCTAGGATCATTTTGTATCATATTTCAGTTAGAATCACTCATACATACTCGTTTTCACCATTCTACGATCATTTTGTACCTTATTTCGGTTAGAAATTACATTTATGTACTCTTTTCCACCAATCTACGCCTTTTTTAACCATATTTTGGTTTAAATCATGCAGGTACACTGAGTTTCACCAATCAACCCCTATTCTACATCTTATTTCGATTAGAACCACCTATATATACTCGTTTTCAGCATCCGACGATCATTTTACCCCATATTTCTGTTAGAATCTCCCATCAATAGTCGTTTTCACCAATCCACGCCAATTTTATACCATATTTCGGTTTGAATCACACATTTGCACTCAGTTTCACCAATCTGCCCATATTCTACACCATATTTCGATTAGAACTACCCATTTATACACATTTTCAACATCCGCCGTCCATTTTACACCATATTTCGGTTAGACTCACCCATCAATACTTATTTTTACCATTCCACGCCTATTTTATACCTTATTTTGATTAAAATTACCCGTATAATGCTCATTTTCATCATTGTACCCGCATTTGATACCATATTTCGGTTAGAATCACTCATTTATACTCGTTTTCATCAGTTTACGAGCATTTAATACCTTATTTCGGTTAGAAATTATTTTCTTCACTCGTTTCCATAAATCCATGCCATTTGTTTTTTACCATATTTCAATTAGAATCATGCATCTACACTCATCTACGCCAATTATATACCACATTGAGATTCGAACCACCCATCTACAATCATTTTCATTATTCTTCGCCCATTTAATACCATATTTCGGTTAGAACCACCCATCTACGCCACATTTTTACTATATTTCAGTTTGAATCGCGCATCTACACTAGGTTTCACCAATCTACCCTCACTCTACACCATATTTCGATTAGAACCACCCTCTATTCTCGTTTTCACCATTCGACGTCCATTGTACACCATATTTCGGTTAGAATCATCCATCAATACTCGTTTTCACCGTTCCATGCGAGTTTTGTACCATTATTTCGATTATAATTTCCCACCAAACACTCGTTTTCATCATTCTAGGATCATTTTGTATCATATTTCAGTTATAATCACTCATATATGCTCGTTTTCACCATTCTAAGATAATTTTGTACCTTATTTCGGTTAGAAATTACATTTTTGTACTCTTTTCTACCAATCTACGCCACTTTTTTACCATATTTTGGTTTGAATCATGCAGGTACACTCGGTTTCACCAATCAACCCACATTCTACATCTTATTTTGATTAGAACCACCTATCTATACTCGTTTTCAGCATCCGACGACCATTTATCCCATATTTCAGTTAGAATCACCAATCGATAGTCGTTTTCACCAATCCACGCCTATTTTATACCATATTTTGATTTAAATTACCCATATAATACTCGTTTTTTACCATTGTACGCGCATTTTATACCATAGTTTAGTTAGAATTATTTACTTATACTCGTTTTCACTATTCTACGAGCACTTTATTCCTTATTTCGGTTTTGAGTCGCATTTCTATACTCGTTTCCCGCAATCTACGCCACTTTTTTTACTATATTTCGGTTTGAATCACACATCTACACTCCGTTTCACCAATCTGCCCATATTCTACACCATATTTCGATTAGAACTACCTATTTATACACATTTTCAATATGCATCGTCCATTTTACACCAAATTTTGGTTCGAATCACCCATCGATACTCGTTTTTACCATTCCGCGCCTAATTTATAATATATTTTGATTAAAATTATCCATATAATACTCGTTTTCATCATTGTACGCGTATTTTATACCACATTTCGGTTAGAATCACTCATGTATATTCGTTGTCAGCCGGTTTCACTAATTAACCTATATTCCACACCTTATTTCGATTAGAACCACCTATCTATACTCGTTTTCAGCATCCGACGACCATTTTACCCCCATATTTCAGTTAGAGTCACCCATCAATAGTCGTTTTCACCAATCCACGCCTATTTTATACCATATTTGATTTAAATTACCTATATAATACTCGTTTTCATCATTGTACGCGTATTTTACACCATATTTTAGTTAGAATGACTTATTTATACTCGTTTTCACCTTTCTACGAGCACTTTATTCCTTATTTCGATTTTGAGTCGCATTTCTATACTCGTTTCCCGCAATCTACGCCATTTTTTTACCATATTTTTGGTTTGAATCACACATCTACACTCGGTTTCACCAATTTGCCCTTATTCTGCACCCTATTTCGATTAGAACTATCCATTTATACACATTTTCAACATCCGATGTCCATTTTACACCATATTTCGGTTCGAATCACCCAACAATACTCATTTTTTCCATTCCATGCCTATTTTATACCATATTTTGATGAAAATTATCCATATAATACTCGTTTTCACCATTGTACACGCATTCTATGCCATATTTCGATTAGAATCACTCATGTATACTCGTTTTCACCATTCTACGAGCATTTTATACCTTATTTCGATTATGAATTATTTTTCTATACTCGTTTCCACAAATCTATGCCACTTTTTTTTAACATATTTCAAATAGAATCGTGCATCTACACTCATCTAGGCCAATTCTATACCACAATGAGATTCGAACAACCCATCTACACTCATTTTCATTATTCTTCACCCATTTAATACCATATTTCGGTTAGAACAACCCATCTATGCCATATTTTTACTATATTTTGGTTTGAATCGCGCATCTACAATAGGTTTCACCAATCTACCCACATTCTACACCATATTTCGATTAGAACCACCCCCTTACTCGTTTTCACCATCCGACATCCATTTTACACCATATTTCTGTTAGAATCATCCATCAATACATGTTTTCACCATTCCATGCGAGTTTTATACCATTATTTCGATTATAATTTCCCATCTAACACTCGTTTTCATCATTCCAGTCCCATTTTGTACCATATTTCAGTTAGAATCACTCCTTTACACTCGTTTTGACCATTCTACGATCATTTTATATCTTATTTCGGTTAGAAATTACATTTTTGTAGTCGTTTCACCAATCTATGCTACTTTTTTTATCATATTTTGGTTTGATTCATGCATGTACACCTGGTTTCACCAATCAACCCATATTCTACACCTTATTTCGATTAGAACCACCTACATGTACTCGTTTTCAGCATCCAACGACCATTTTACCCCCATATTTTAGTTAGAATCACCCATCAATAGTCATTTTCACCGATCCATGCCTATTTTATACCATATTTTGATTTAAATAACCCATATAATACTCATTTTCATCATTGTACGCGCATTTTATACCATACTTTGGTTAGAATGACTTATTTATACTCGTTTTCACCATTCTACGAGAACTATATTCCTTATTTTGGTTTTGAGTCGTATTTCTATACTCGTTTCAGCAATCTACGCCACTTTTTTACCAGATTTCGGTTTGAATCACGCATCTACACTCCGTTTCACCAATATGTCCATATTCTATACAATATTTCGATTAGAACAATCCATTTATACATATTTTCAACATACGACGTCCATTTAACACCATATTTCGGTTCGAATCACCCATCAATACTCGTTTTTACCATTTCATATACTCTTTTATACCATATTTTATTTAGAATAACTTATTTTTACTCGTTTTCACCATTCTACGAGCACTTTATTCCATATTTTATTTAGAATGACTTATTTATACTCGTTTTCACCATTCTACGAATACTTTGTTCCTTATTTCGGTTTTGAGTCGCATTTCTATACTCGTTTTCCGCAATCTACGCCACCTTTTTTACCATATTTCGGTTTGAATCACACATCTACACTTGGTTTCACCAATCTGCCCATATTCTACACCATATTTCGATTAGAACTATCCATTTATACACATTTTCAACATCCGACGTCCATTTTACCCCATATCTCGGTCTGAATCATCCATCAATACTTGTTTTTAGCATTCAAGACCTATTTTATACCATATTTTGATTAAAATTATCCATATAATACTCATTTTCATCATTGTACATGCATTTTATACCATATCTCGGTTAGAATCACTCATGTATGCTTGTTTTCACCCTTCTACGAACATTTTAATACCTTATTTCGATTATAAATTATTTTTCTATACTCGTTTCCACAAATCTATGCCACTTTTTTTTACCATATTTCAAATAGAATCATGCATCTACACTCATCTACGCCAATTCTATACCACATTGAGATTCGAACCACCCATATACACTCGTTTTCATTATTCTTCGTCCATTTTATGCCATATTTTGGTTAGAACCACCCATCTACGCCACATTTTTGCCATATTTCGGTTTGAATCGCGCATCTACACTAGGTTTCCCCAATCTACCCATATTCTACACCATATTTCGATTAGAACCACCCTCTATACTCGTTTTCACCATTCGACATCTATTTTACACCATATTTCTGTTAGAATCATCCATCAATACTCGTTTTCACCATTCCATGCGAGTTATAAACCATTATTTCGATTATAATTTCCCATCTAACACTCGTTTTCATCATTCTAGTCTCATTTTGTACCATATTTCAGTTAGAATCCCTCATTTATACTTGTTTTCACCATTCTATGATCATTTTATACCTTATTTCGGTTAGAAATTACATTTCTGTAGTCGTTTCACCAATCTACACCACTTTTTACCATATTTTGGTTTGAATCATGCATCTACACCCGGTTTCACCAATCAACCCATATTCTATACCTTATTTCGATTAGAACCACCTATCTATACTCGTTTTCAGCATCCGACGATCATTTTACCCCCATATTTTAGTTAGAATCACCCATCAATAGTCGTTTTCACCATTCTACGAGCACTTTATTCCTTATTTCGGTTTTGAGTCGCATTTCTACACTCGTTTCCCGCAATCTATGCCACTTTTTTTTTACCATATTTCGGTTTGAATCACATATCTACACTCGGTTTCACCAATCTGTCCATATTCTACACCATATTTCGATTAGAACTATCCATTTATACACATTTTCAACATCCGACGTCCATTTTACACCATATTTCGGTTCGAATCACCCATTAATACTAGTTTTTACCATTCCACGCCTATTTTATACCATATTTTGATTAAAAGTATCCATATAATACTCGTTTTCACCATTGTACGCTCATTTTATACCTTATTTCGGTTTGAATCACTCATGTATATTGGAATCAATTTAGGCCAAGAATTTATCTACCGTGAGATATGTTGTAACTTCCAACTTAAATTCCAGACTCGACATCGATCCAACCTAAATGACCCAATATATAATTTCGACTATTTTTGAGCCGACTACACACATGCCTAGGGTATTCCACCAATCGAGGCCCCATGTGCTATTTAAATTCAAATGGCACATAAGACCCCTTGCGTGACTTTTTAAGCCTATTTCCCAATCGGGTAATTTTTCTTGAGCCTAAGCTTGTCTAACAAGTTGTAGATGACTTGTTGGGGTCATCCCCACATAGATTGGGTCATCCCAGATTTTTATTTCAGATTATTGGAGATTTTAATTGGGTCAAACCAAATAGGAAAACTCAATCAATTCCAGGTTCTATATATGGAAACTTGTATTTTTTGTGCCAATCCTTCTTGTATTTTGTTTCCAAAACCCATTAAAGCCACCCATACCCGCATAAGAACAGCCTATGATCGACATCCCATCAATACCCTATATAAATACCATCTCACCGTAACCGAAAATACCCAAAACAAAACCCTAACCTAATCTTTACTGCTGCCGCTGTTGTCCCCTTCTTGTGCTGCTCTTTGGTGCACTTGTCGATCACCTCCAGCCCAACCACCTCATCCCCAACGTGCCCAAGACACCCTCCACCTTTCCAAGGCCGACTATTACCAGAAACCTCCCTTACAATAGCGCAATAGCCGCTCAAAGTGGACCCAATCTTGCTGTCCTAAAACACAACAGGTATGTCCTTCTTGTAACTATGTTTTCTCCACTTCTAGACATCAAAACTTTGTGGGACCAAAAATGTTGAGTTCTCCTATGTGTCTACGACCTTCATATAAAATTTCATGTCAAAATTATTTCTATATTTTCTGGGGCACACGTTTTACCGAGGTGTGTCCAAAATTAACACTGCTCAGTGCGGGATAGTTTTGAACCGTATAACTTCACTTTTACCATTGATATCACAAATGAAAACAACCGTATTTCGATTACTTACAATTCTCGTTCAATGAGTTTTTCATAATTTTGCTGTTTTAATGCTTCAATCATTCGATCTTTGAAGGACAAAATTTTGCCTTAAATGAACTATCAATATTACCATCTTGTGAGTTGCAAATAATTTTGTGTGCATCCAATGCTCCGTATTATCAACCCTCGACTTATGATCATGAATATTTGATAATTTAAATAATTTTTTACCATTTATTTTAGAATATTAAAGTTAGTTTATTCATGGTTAAACAAATTCTAATTACGTTGATTTATCAATGTGGATACTAGTTTGATCATGAGATGATTCCTAAATGGTTTTATGCAATAATAATTATATAAAATATATTTCCAGAATTATATAGAATTATTTCAGAATTTATAATGAATATTTTCTATTTATATTTTGTGGAATTTTGTTAGCCTTAGTAGGAGTAATATGACTAGTATATATTATGACTAGTTATGACTAGTATATAGTTAGATAATTCTATGTACTATATATATATATATATATATATATATATATATATATATATATATATATATATATATATATATAGTGTTAGTGTGGTTATTAATATTAGTTATATATTTATAGGAGTTCGTGAGACCATGACTGCGGAGGGTGACGCTGGATCGATATTTTATTCCTTTGCTGCAAATTCAGGCAAGATACCTTGCTACCTCTCTTGTTCTATTTAAATACATTGTTTGTTGTTGTGCATAGGAATATATGTATTAGTGGTGTGCGTCCAAGTGTGACTTGGGTGCTATCGATGGTTTCATTGAGATGATAGTGCGTGTGTGACCTAGAAGTTTAGAAGACTCTCCTGATTAGCAATGAAGTTATTTCCTGTGACTTTTATGACTAGACACATCTCATGACATGGTACTTGAGTGAGTTTAGATTGTGTTGGCACGAGCCTACGTATTTGGCAAGCTACCAATACGGGTGGGTCGTGTGACGGTTCATATATTGATTAGAATAAGTCTAGATGGAGACTTGCATAGTGTTGTGGAATGCCAGAGTCATGAATGTGATTCGAACAGGACACGGAAGGGGAAGACTATTAGTAGGAATATGGGATATACACTTGCATATCAACCTTAGTGTTCCATGTTATAAGCTATACTAGTGGATATATCCGACAGCGACAATGGACTAGTATCCGGTTCGGTCGGGAAAGTATACTAGTATATGTTCTAGCATTAGTTGACGCTAATGCTACTCCCTTACCTATCCATACGGCCCAAAGTCGTCTTCAACATGCATTCACATAGATGGATAGTTTACCCAGTTTATTCATATTTTTTTCAGTTCATATTGTAGCTTATTTGTATCTTCTTATGTACCCTGAGGACCTAGTTCTTTCCCAGATCCAGACGAGTATCTTTATCCTACAGTCTACATACCAGGCATCGAGCCCGGCTATCTTGCAGAGGACATAGAGATTGTGCCAGAGGAGTTTTCCTGATCCAGGGGGGACAGTGATTAGAGTCATGGACATTTTATCTAGCTAGCTATGTCTTGACTATTTCTTTATTTTACTATTCCAGTATTGTACTTTGTTTCAGTGGATATATTTCTACCAGACCTGATTATCTCAGGCAGATTTTGTATTTGATTATTTCAAACTTAAATTCTATTTCAGTCAGACATTTATTATATTTTTCTACGTAGATATTGTTATTATGTGGATGAGATTATAGTGATGTTATTATGGAGATATTAGTTTACATGTGACTGTTATATTGTAGATATAGGATTCAGCGTACTACGATTATGATAAGCCCATTAAATTGGGAATACTTATTCTAGCCATACTAACTTGATATGTAGGGATGACTACATATGTATAGGAGACAGAATATTATCATTGGATGTAATCATTTTTGATATCAAGGAATACGATATCATTCTGGAAATGGACTGGTTAAGTGCATGTTGTGCGATGATCAACACACATGGAGAAGCGAGTTGTGTTCCGTCTACCTGGAGAAACAGAATTCATTTAATCGGGTGGTTCATCGCTGAAGGCATCTATGTTGATTTAGGAAACTACGGTCTGACGAATGTTAAATTTTGGCTGCGAAGGGTACCTAGCTTCTGTTCGAGACACACGCAAGAATGGTGCAAACCCAGCTAGCACTGAAGTCATAAAAGAAAATTCTTATATGCTTCCAGATGAGATACAGGAATGCCCTCGGACCGAAAAATAAAATTCACTATTGATACATTTCCAGATAATCGACAGATATCTTCAGCCCAATACAGAATGTCACCTACAGAACTAAAAAAACTCAAATACAGTTACAAGAATTGTTGGACAGGGGATACATTATACCCAGTATTTCTCCATGGAGAGCTCCGATATTATTTGTGAAAAAAAAGGATGGATCGATGCAGCTATGCATCGACTGTCGAGAACTGAATAAAGTTACAATTCGAAATAAGTACCAGTTGGCCAGCATAGATGACCTCTTCAATCAACTGCAAGGGGCGTCTGTATGTTCAAATATTGATCTTCGTTCAGGCTATCATCAGCTGAAGATCAAGACAAAGGATGTCCCAAAGTTAGTGTTCTGTACCAGATATAGATACTATAAAATTTGGCCATACAGAATATTTGCGAATGGTGCTACAGACAATACGGGTAAATCTGCTGTATACCAAGTTGAATAAATATGAGTTCTGGATTAGTAGTGTGCTATTCCTCAGACATGTTATCTCGGCCGAAGGTGTGTCTGTTGCCCGAAGAAGATTGAAGCGATAATGGATTAGAAACAACCCACGTCGGCAAGCAAAATTTGTAGTTTCCTTGGCTTGACAGGTTACTACAGAAAGTTTATGAAAGACTTTTCGAAACTAGCATCG
This sequence comes from Iris pallida, assembly GCA_029216955.1. Lineage (NCBI taxonomy): Eukaryota > Viridiplantae > Streptophyta > Magnoliopsida > Asparagales > Iridaceae > Iris > Iris pallida. The sequence continues at coordinate 38,507 of JANAVB010001756.1, read as the reverse complement.
CCTTTGACTCGCCTCAACCAGAAGCAATTGGACTGATGAGAAGCTAACATTCAAGATCTGAAGCAACGTCTCGTATTAGCTATAATCCTCACACTTCCAGATGGTACTGAGGGATTTCAGATATACAACGATGCGTTCGGATTGTGCTTGGGATGTGTATTAACTCAAAAAGGGAAGGTATTCCCCTAGAAAGCTAAAGTCATATAAAAAAATTATCCAACACATGAGTTAGAACTGGCTGCGACAATTTTTTGCTTTGAAGTTATAGTGGCACTATTTGTACGGAGTGGCTTGCGAGATCTTCACCGATCATAAGATCCTGAAGTATATTTTCACTCAAAAGGATTTGAATTTACGACAAAGGCATTTGTAGGAACTAATTAAATATTATGACTTGACAATCACGTACATCTCAAGAAAAGGCAATGTGGTAGCTATGATGTCCACGAATACATAAAAACCTGATAGTACCCTCTACTCACATCAATGCTTCAAGTATGTAGACCGGCAGGGTTGGTCAAGAATGAGGTAGCTGACATCTATCCCTTCAAAGGCGTCAAGGCCTACTACTCTGACTCAATCCTTTACACGCCGAAATATCTCGGTATAGGGCACGACAAAGTTGAAGAAGAAGCTGCACCCATCCTAACCAGTAAGGATCCACCAGTTGTCCGAATCAAGAGTCAAGTCACCAACAAAAACACTCAGGGGCCTCTGATAATTGACCTGCATAAATCAGCTCATGGAGGCAAAACTAGAAACCCATGGGCGATAGGTCTTGCCAAACTGCTCAAAAAATAGAACCTCTTGTTATCGTCCTTCATAGTAGATGCCGAGCTTCTGGTTATAAACCTGACTCAGGCAACGCCTAAGGCAAGCATCAATGTCGACCCTCTCGAAGAAGAAGGGATTCTATTTTGCATGAATGAAGAATACCCTCCTTCCCACTATTTTGATGATGATTACTTAACTAGGGAATTCTTTAAGGCTCTCGATGCGCATAAACCCCTGTCTATACTAGCTCGGCATACTACTGGGCAAAAACAACATACAATTCCTACGAAAATTCCTACTTCACAATCCTAGCAAGAAGGGTCTGAGACAAGCAAATAGCCTTTGGTAAGGCCCATGGTGGAAGAGACCTTTATTCTGAGATCTCTGAAGGCAACATGGGGAAGATGCAACTCCATCTTTATAGTGAAACAACCAAAAGCCTCATTTGCAAAATGGGCTATGACTTCAAGACTGGCCAAGCCCTCAATTACGGCAAAAGCCAACGCCTTCTACTAGGCCACTTGGCTCCAAAGGGAAAACCTAAGAATTATTACCAACGGACGCGTAGTGGTTTAGTGTATGTTACCCCTTCAACAACTTCCAAAGGCTCGAAATCCAGGGAAAGTGCGGCATCTCATTCCTCTGACTCTTCCTTTTGGAATTCCAATGGTGGTGACATCTTCAAACAAGTGTTAATATGGTATCAACAAACGAAATCGAAGACAACAACCCTTCATTGGAACCCTCTTCAGCATGACCCATGGGTATAACCGATGTAGTCACAATGGGAAGTACGTTCAAGCAACGAAAACTGCCTACTGAAGACCAATCAACCAAATAGATCATGAAGACCAATCATCTCCCAAACCGACCTTGATCAGCAAAAGCCTTTTCGACGAAGATCAACAAGCTCTGATACAACTCACAAGAGAGTACATTGATGTTTTGGCCTTGAGTTATGAAGATATGCCTGGTCTAGACCCACAAAAATAGCTATACACAGACTAAATATTCTTTCACATGCAAAATCAGTAAAACAACATCAACGACGGTTCTGTCCAGATGTTATGGATGCCATTGGAGCTAAAGTTCAAAAGCTAATAGCGAGCGGCTTCATCCGCGAGGAACAACACCCCAATTGGGTAGTGAACATTGTTCCGGTTATGAAAAAGATAGGAAAAAAAAATCTGAATCTGCATAGACTACCGGGATTTGAATGCAGCTTGCCCAAAAGATGAGTTTCCTCTCCAATAACCGATATCATGATCGACAATACATGTGGCTTCGACCGTATGTCCTTCATGGATGGGTTCTCACATTATAATCAAATCAAGATAATCTCGGATGATGAAAAGCATACGTCGTTCAAAATGTGTAACACCCAAGTCCAAAAAATATGTAGGACTAGGTAACGTACATGCCAGCCATATAATAAACGTAAGTAAGCTGTAAATACAGTATATAGATAGTCATGGCTCACTAAATCTCATCCACAAAAAAGAAAATAAAGATTTTATTCAATCAATTATGAAAGTCATTGAACAAGTTGCAGGGTGGAGAAAAATCTAATACGAAACGAGAAAAAATAAATAACAAATAAAAGAATTTGACAATCGCAGTAGAGGATGATCCAAAGGCAAGACATCTTCGACAGAAAAAGAGAAGATCACGATCATGGCTGGTACTCCTGCGGAAAGTCATGAACACCTACACTTGGAGAGATCACCAGGTCCTCAAAGGGACGTAACATAATACATAAAATATGCCATATAAACTGAATACCAAATTGTAACATGGCCTAGTATCCCATCATCAAAATAATGGACCATACCTACAACCAAACAAGGACAATACGTGGCATACTACTCCACGAGGAGATATTGTCCTATACCATGATTCGAACGGGGTGTGACAAGACATAACAAGGACACCTAACCATTCTACTGTGAACATTCAGTTAAGAACAAACATTCAACGCATGGGCACTCTGGCTATATGAGATTGGCATAGTCCCATCTCTGGGTACCAGGGGCCTTAAAGCATAGCGTTTCTCGAACGTCAAAGGCCAGAAAGAATGGTAAAAAGGGTAGTCATACCCGTATCTCTAGCGGAGCTTCCGGGTACAAGAGAAAAGTACATACTTGGCCCATGCGTTAAGGAACTGTCCTTCCCACCCTATGCATCTATCTATATCGTATCTACGACACCATACCAATAATAACTGCTAAGTCTTCAAGACTGCATATTAGCTGTTATACCTAACGCATGTCCGATACGTACTGGTGATCAGCTAATACGCATGTCTAGAGTCTATATGCTACTCACAACTCACACCTCGTGGCACATCTGTGTCAAGGTTAATGAAATGAATACTAAACAAGATATAGTCCCTTAACTCTAGGTCCATATGCACAATTTAAAATAAAAAATAAAAATATGACTACCACTATTGCAGCATATAACTTAGAAGCACAATAACATAAATCGTAAACAGATAATCATGGATGCAACTAGATGAACTAGTAGTAAAATAGTAAATATGCACAATATATATAAGCAATAAATATAGTACGGTATCTTGCCTGGTGTCGTGCGATGGTCTAACATGTCCTGATTTGTCCAATAGCCATGGTCGATGTAAAGGGGTCCGAATTCACAAGGAAATAGAAACGCACAATTAGTCATGATCAATGATGACGACCAAAATATATAACTATTTTTTAGAAAATATTTTATAATCTTGGAAACTATATTTTATTAGTCATAATATTTTTAAAGAACTATTTTAAAAATTAGAAAATCATTTTAGGGTTTAAAACTAAATTTTAAATCGTAGGGCCAAGCCCCAATATAATATTATTGTTTATATATTATTTTAGGAAATTATTTAATATATATTTATTTAAAAGTAATTATAATTAATAAATTGTGAAAATAATGATTATCATTTATACATAATAATACCTATACTATAATACATACTATTTATATATAAAAAAATAAAAATATATAGTACATACATATATACCATAATACATACTATTGAAATACTAACTATTTATAATATAATAAATGATACTATTAACATAATACTGCTAGCAGTTGTTAACAAATTTTATATAATAATAAAATAAAAATCGAATTATCACTTTGTTCCCTATGTTCTTCTCGGTGGAAGAGAAAAGAATTATAGAGGAAGAGGAGAGAGAGAGTGTTCTAAGGGGAGGGAGAAGCGAGAGAAGGAAAAGGACGAGAGTGGAGGGGAAGAGTTCACCATCGGGTTTTTGATCAACGCTGGCGTCCGCTAGGTGCTTATCGGTGAAGAGAAGAAGCGACGACGTCACTATTAGTCACCTAATCTCGACATAGGGCAAACACAGCTGCCAGTCGCTCGGAGGAGAGAGGCAACTGTAATGCCCCATCCTGCTCAGTTCAACCGAAAGATTCGAAATGCGCGTTTGGACTTAGCCATACAATGGCTTGCTCAAAGTTCTGCTCGGTAGAGGCAACTCCTCGCTCAAGTGGGTGGCTTCGGTGAACTTGCCTCAACTTGGCCTTCACACTAATAAATGGAAATTTTCAATTGCCCTGAGTAGGTATGATAATAAAAGAGATGAATCCACATAGCTAAAGGGACTAATCGAGCTTGGAGTCAAATATGTATAGAACATAGAATGGTTAACTTGTTGCCTAGATATTAGTGCACGATGGCTTTCAAATTTGGCACTTGGTCCTTCGATCCCACGGCTTGGGTAAAGAAGAGACAACTTGAATAGAGTAGATCACAATTATACTTGCATATAGACTATCGACTTGCGGTCATAGTCTATATGTTCCCATGGTTGCATGGCTTATCATAGCATATGCGCCCCCACGATTTTAATGCAGGCCATATGGTTTATGGCACGGGTTAAGGCAGTCGAAGAATACGATTGTTCAAGTTAAATTAAGTAGGAGGGCTATCAAGTAGTCGTTCCTGATTTGAGTCAAAAATGATATGGTAACATAGAAAGCTCTCAGGATCGGTAGTCGCCGAGGCAGTCCCCGGAGATGCATTGAGATGAAAAGATGAGATGAGAAATGGTCTAATAAGTACGTCAGATTAAATAGAGTCTTGCATGGTCATGGACAACTCGTGCACAAAGTTTTAGCTTCTCGAACGATTGTCGGGGCACCGAGATCGATTTGTACCTAGGGGAACAAGTTTGTCGTGTTTGATGTATTGGCACGGGGTATTGCGGAGCGGTTCAGGTAGTTTGACTGAAGGATGACTCCGAAATGCTTGGTGATTCGGGGCTTTCAATGGGGCTAGCTACCTTGCACTAAATGATTGTCATCTAACCCATTAATATCCAAGATGGCTTGAATTTCTAGTGACCCTTCATATAGAAATGTCAGTGTGCTGAGCAGCAATCCGCATGCACGGTATAGGTTGAGTCACAGGAAGTATAAGCACGGCAGGAATGAGTCAAAAAAATGTGTATATAATTTGTAACCCAGATATGGAGCCTAAGATTTGCCTACAATAGAGACACATGTTTCGGCATGAGATGTGGCGTCGGTTGTTTGAGTCAATGACACAAGTTTACGAGTATGATTTGAGTCAGTTGTATCTTGAATGAAAAAGACCGTAAGATGAATGGGTTACACTGTGTTGTGAGGCACAGTCGATGTTTGTCACACAAATGGGTCTAATGTTACGCCTTTGGTTCTATAGAATCGATTGTCCTTGCTAGGGCATGATGCCGTGCGAGCCTAGGTTGCGCTTGCGCAAGACATGTTCCATAACGGCCGATTACAGGCTAAGCGAAGATGAGGGGCTTACTCACCAGTACGGTTGTGTACTAACACCTACCAGTTGTCATGTGCAGGTTTAGGTACTTGCATCGTTCAGAGTGGAGCTCGTTTGGACGTGCTAAGGCATGGAGTTCCTTAGCATTTCGAGGCATGCGGCCGCATTGAAGACTTCTCCTATATGGAACATAATGTATGGACATCGCCTTCTGAAGCATCCGCAAGCTGTAGGCCGAAGGTCATAACCTTTTCTAGTTGAGAAATGAGAGAGAGAGAGAGAGCTGAGTGTTTTACTCAGAGAGAAAGTAAGCTTGAGTGACTTTTAAATCTTGGCTTTGTGTCCTTGTAATATTATTTTTAATATCTGTAAAGAGGATCATTTTCTACATATCTTTGTGTTATTCAACTTCTCTGCTTGTGACTTTTGTGCGACGACCCCGTCGTTTAGACTGTAATCGGCCATTATGGAGCCCGCCTTGTGCGAGTGCAACCTAGGGTCGTGCGGCATTCTGCCCTAGGGAGTACGATCGTTTTTGTGGAACCAGGGCATGACATAATGGTATCAGAGCACGACTTCACGTCCTTGGACTTTCGATTGAATTCTTTAACTCTGATGTTGTCTTCATACTAAATGTCATTTCTGCAATAGATGTTTTTGGTGCGCTCTCTCTCAATGATCCGCGGGATGTTCCTTGTAATAAGTCTATATATTTTGTAAAATCCTACGAAGGAAAATTTTGTTGAACAAAAGATAGTTTTATGTAAGGCACGGTTGACTGAGTTGAGCTGGGAAATACACACCTAGACTTGCGTTGATATTAGCAATTGTGCGCGGGATTCAATTTTTTTTAGACGAGAATGAGTTGGACTCAATTCGAGTATGTGGGATAACTATCAATTGAGCTACTATCGAAAAAGATGATATCATTAATGCGATATAGATGGAACGTTCTTGGATTTTTCAGGAATTGTTCGGGCAAAAATTTAAAGCAATCGATTGTGAATCGAATAATCATTTCGAGGATTTATCGAGTAACTTCATCCCTGAGTGATGTATAGGATAGCCTTGGGGATGCTGATCGATTGAGGATCGGGGTACCAATGGGTCTATCAGCAAATGACAAAATTGTGCAAAGCCTTAGAACGATTATGGTAGAGTTAGTCATGAATATAGATATCTTATGCAAGATTTGAATTAGACGAACAAGAAGGCGACGTATAGAGGATTTGGATGTGTCGGTACGAAAAGTTGAAGGAAAGAATAGATAGATTGAATCGAGGAAAAGTTAAAATGCAATGGAATGGATGACTCTGTCACGTCCCAGTTCCAAAATCCTTAGAAACCCAAGACATGATCATGCCAATTGTACGGCTAGAATAAGTATCCCATTTTAATGGACTTATCCTAATTGTAGTAAGCTGTAAATTAAACTAAATCTACTATGTCTCAAATATGTCTCAATCCACATATAGGTAAATAAAACATGAATAAACGATATGTAAAATAGTTGGCCGCCTATAATACACATGTTCGAGCAAACTCGAGAATAACATAAGTTTGAAAAACTAGGCTAATGAACACGATAAAACAGGAAAGGAAATAAAAAGCACGAGAAAATGACAAACTAATACTACAAGCGATACCTGAGCCCTGCAACCAACCATACAATCCTCCTGTCTATACTATAAGCTCAGCAACAACTTGGAGAAATCACCAGGCCCTTAAAGGGATGTAACAAGATACAAAATAACAAGCTACAATATGCACTGAAATAAATACAAGAAATAACTGGGTAAACTATCCATCTATGTGTATGCATGTCGAAGACGACTTTGGACCGTATGGGTAGGTAAGGGAGTATCATTAGCGTCAACCAATGTTGAATATATACTAGCATACTTCCTCGACCGTACCGGATACTAGTCCGTAGCCGCTGCCGGATATATCTATTAGTATAGCCTATAACATGGCACGCTGAGGCTTATGTGTATTGTCTGTCCCATACGCATATTGTCACACCCCGGAACCAGAATACTGTAAGTAGGGATGGACCATGCCAGCTACGTAGACCAAAGTACTCTATTACTCCAAAATAACGTATAAGCTGTAAAGATGGGGGTTACTGCTACAATCCAATAGTCAATCCTAGGTCAAATAATCCTAGATATCTCAATCACAGATAAGAAAGTAAAGTACAAGAGTATGATCATCTGGCATATAAGACAGTAAAGCGTCCCAATCTATAATATATAGATGATCATGAAGCTAGTAATATAAAATAAAGAACTAGCAAGACTAAGTCATACATGATCTCTCTAGTTGCAGTCTAGAAAATATGCAATCATGTCTAAGCCAGTAGGCCAATTGTCAAGTCCAAAATACGAGCTAAACACGTGCTTGGAGGTCAAACACCACAAAAGAATAATGTACATAACTAGTGGGAGAATGATATAGGAAACTCACTATGGTACTCTGGTGCTCCGGGTGGTCACCGTCGAATAGAAGGTACAGAAGATCCTTCGGGCTCTTCTATCAGATCTGGCCAAACAAAATCAATGGGAAGCAAGTACCACAGACTATGAACTAAAACCAGAAATAACTAACCTAACAATAGATGAAGACAAAAACAAGTAAATACGAATTGAGACTCGTGCACTACCAATGCACTCATCTCGAGTAAGCAAAGCAACATGGAGCATATAGTAAATAACAAGTGCATAATGTAAATTGTGGATATGTAAAGTAAACGAAAGCATGTGAACATGTAAGATAAACTAGACATGTGAGTATGTAAGGTAACCGGGACATGTAAGCATATAAATAACTAGGCATGTAAACATGTACAATAGAGGAATCATGTATAGCATGTGAGTACTGAATAAGACGATAAATGACAAGATGACTTAGGAACTATTCCGGAACCCGAGTTATAACCCATAAACTAAACAAGGACCGAGGTTGCAACCCTTCTCCTAAGCAAAACTTAGCCTCTAATCAATTGTCGTAATAAGTAAAGCAAAGACAAGAGCTAGACAAGTAAGACAAGAATGTACATGACTGGACTCCATCAATTAATCACGGCCAAGCAATGAGTACGGCTTGATACATTAGCTAACTAGGGTTATCACAATCCTAATTACTAACATATGCACTTTGAGAAATCTGATCCAGTTACCTGCCCTGCAGACTACCCGATTGATCCAGGCCAGAAGAAAATAAGTATAGCAGATACACAGCAGTAAGATACGTATGTCCTAAAGACGTGCCCCACTCGACGGTGTGCTGGAAGAGTGCTCATTATAACATATAGCTCCAAATCCCAAGTAGATCTATATATAAGACCGTGAAACAAGGGGTGTAGGTAACTGAAAAAGTCTTCCCTCCCAATGATCTAAATAATCAAGCTAGTTGTATAGTTCCTAATTTTTTTATTCCGGATTCTGGGTGTGGCATTCCGCAGAATCCATCCTAGACATGAGACATGCGAGACTGGACTAGACAAGAAAGTGTACTATAACACGCCACAACAAGAAAATATAAAAAGCTGGAAGCAAGGAGTGCGCTACGACGAGCCACTATAAAGAAATCGGGAGTGCTCCATGACAATCTACTATCATGTAAGCAAGGAAAAGACATGTAACATGAGTGCACCACGATAGGCCACTATCTAGTAAGCAAAGAAGGCATGTGACAAGAGTGCGCCATGACGGGCCACAATAAAGAAATACTAGACATGGCATAGACTGTAAAGTATAATAAATCTGGGAAGGCATGGCAATACATATCATAGCATGTAAGAAAGAATCAATAGAAATGACATATCATGGCATGTAAGAAGGAATCAATAAAAGTAAGTAAATGACATAGAACAATAATTGAAAATGTTCTTGTGTCAAGTGTATATAGGGTGTACAGTCATTCTCTAACTATACAAGGTCTTCTAATAATGTTAAGTAATCATTATATTTGAAGAAAATATCAAAAACGGACAAAACGGGCAAAAGAGGACAAAAACAGACAAAAATAGCCTATTCGGATCATCTGGCGGATTACTGTGGATTACTGATAGATTTTCTGAACTGTCACAGCAACTTTTTAGAGAAAATTCGAATTACCAACAGATATTCTGAATCGTCATAGAAAGTTAATTTTTGGAGTACCTCAAAATACTCCAAAAATAGGTTCTCAAGAAACCGAAACGGGTTCAGATTTCCACCAAACTCCAAATCTATGGTATACAAGCTTGGGGAGGGTCTCATATAGCATATGTGACCAAGATCCATAATGGTAACACCAGTATCACTCTCGATACCGAGTTTTTCCTACTAAGTCAATATTGGGTTTTAACAGAACTAAAATCTAGCTCAAACCAAATTTAGAAACATGTACATAACTAAAATCATGAGGGAAACATATTTAACAAAACAAGTTTTGGAATAAAATGAACTATCAGTACCAAGTAAAGCAAAAATGATAATAATGAAGGTTGTTCAGTAATTCGACATAATGTACTTGCCTAGGTTAAGCTCCAAGCCTAATCTTCCACTCCACCACCAAGAGGAGTATGAAACCACAATCTAGGCCTCAAGGCCAAGATTTCCCAAGCATGAGGAAGAGGAATGAAAGTAAAGAGGGAAGAAAGAAAGAATGGAAAGAGAGAGGAGAGAGAAAGTAAAAGTGTATATATAGAAGGGGGAATTAATCGTGACCGTTGGATCATGATTCGTGTCACGATCTAAATCGATCCTAACAATCCAAAGAAAACCAAGTATCCATTGGATAATAGGATGCATCTACACTATTCATAAAAATATTTAAACACTATTCATCAAAATAACCAAAGCACTATTTATGAAAATATCGGAAATATTATTCATGAAAATATCTAAAAAGTGGAAAATCTGTCCGGGTGGTATGCCGTCGGTATACATCGGTATACCGACGGTATGCCGTTAAAGAAGAAAAATATATCATTTAGGAAATTTTTAAAGCGTTCCAAAATCTAAGAAAATACGAAATACACTAAAAAATACGTATCCGTATATAAATATCGATACTGTGAGACGAGTCTCATAACATCCTTAGAAAAATTATGTCCCCAGAATTTTCTAAAGCTAGTCGAACATGATAACCAAAACAAAAAGCTGAAGAAAACACGACTATCTCAATAAAGCAAAGCATGGCATGTAAATAAATGAAGGCAATATTAATATAAATAAATGCATAAGCAATAACACAACCTCAATTAAGAAGGGATGGAGGCATATGAATAAATATGTCTCCTGAGTCAATTTTGTAGGAACCATCCTCGCTGGCCTACGCTGACTCCCAAAATGGATAAGGATTAGGTCTCAAAGTAAGTCGGTACCAATGACTTAGGCTAAGACATGACTCTACCCAGGACGTATCTTCATAGTCGCGACATGTGATAAATATCATGTACCTCGAGATACGAAGACAGAGTGAGACGAGAAACTTGCCAAATATGCGTAACCCAAAAAAATAAATAAGACTGGAAGAAGCTCAGGACAATACCTACAATATGACCGCCCTCGACCAAAACCTGCTCTAACATACCAAACTCTGCCTGCCCACGCCTCAGAACTGCTGGGCCTACTGCCTCTGGGCCTCGACCTGCACATACTGCTGAGATCTCTGCTGCTGGAATGTCCAGGAGTGCGCTGGTAAAGGCCTCTGAGCCTACTGTTGCTGAACCGGTACCTGAGCCTTATACTACTGGATGTCGGGGTAGCCGGTGAAGTTGGATGTAATGAGGAAGAACTAGCCCTCCGTGGACAAGATCCCATCATATGGTCTGAAGCTCCACAGACCAAGCATAACCCATGTGCCCTACGACACTCACAAAGAACATACCCAGGCTTTCCGAAATGAGAACATCCAATTGATGAAGATGACCTCTACTGTTGAAGTTGCATCTGAGATGACTGCTGAAAGGAAGCTACTGGAACTGTTCCTCTAGGTGATCCATTCCCCAATTTTCTAACTATTGGTGTTGGTGCTAATGACTAGGGAGAATATCCCCTCTGAACATGAGACCTCTTATGGCCTCCGACTCTATCAACGATCCTTTGCGAGGTATACTCATGCCTCATCGCTGCCCTTATCACTGCATCAAAAGTTTGGAACTCATATGCTCAACTGCCAGTATGATCTCCAGATAAAGTCCCTGTTGGAACCTCCTTACTAGGTCCAACTCGGTTGCCACTAAGGAAGGGGCAAACCGACTGAGCATGCAAAACTCTGTCGCATAGCCGTCGATGGTACTGCTCATTTAACGGAGATCAATGAACCTCTGCTACAGATCATAACGTGACACTACATCAAAATATCGAATCTAAAACCTCTCGCTAAAATCTGTCCAAGCTATCAGTGCCACATGAGACACCTCATGAGCCGCCCACCAGTCGCGGACCAAATCCAAGAGTTGCAACCTGACAACTGCCACATGCTCCCTAGTCGGAATCCCTGCCGCCTCCAAAATGGCCTCAGTATCCTTAAGCCACACATCAGACGCAATCGTATCCTCTGTACCATAGAAGTTTGGAGGATAGAGATGCCTGAAGTTGCTCGTAAAATTGTAGACCTGAGCTTCACCCCTCTCCAAAGCCGTCTGTATAGACTTGGTGAGAACGTCGCTCTAATGATGTTGCGACGCCATGAAACCCCTCAAAACATCCACCAGTACTCGAACAACATCCTATGGCTACTCTGGCTGATTTGCTACTACTGGATGAACCGACAAAACTGGCGACTCTACCCTCCGGCGACTCTAGACTCTGCCCTTGAATATTGAGACTGAGCCTCCCGAATTGGTAGAACAGACAGAAGGTAACCTACCATTGGCAGAACCCAAAGAAGATGATCGAAAGGATTAGGAATAGTGCCCCTGAAAGTTAAAGGACACAAGGATCAAATCGAGGGAACAGGAAGGATCAACGATCAAGGCAGATATCAGGTCAAAGAATCAGGGACATAAAATAATAAGAAGGATATCAATGAAGGAAAATTGTGATCGAGATAACTATTAGTAACCCCCACATATAAGACAAATCAGACCTGTATGGCCTACCACTAAAACCTATGTCACACCCCAGAACCAGAATACTGGCAAGTAGGGACGGACTAGGCCAGTTACGAGACCAAAGTACTCTAATATTCCGAAATAACATATAAGCTGTATAGATAAGGGTTATTGCTACAAGCCAACATTAAATCCTAGGCCAAATAATCCTAGATATCTCAATCACATGTAAGAAAGTAAAGTACAAGAGTATGGTCATCTGGCAAATAAGACAGTAAAGTGTCCCAAACTATAATATATAGATGAACATGAAGCTAGTAATACAAAATAAAAAAACTAGCAAGACTAAGTCATACATGATCGCTCTAGCTGCAGTATATAAAATGTACAATCATGTCTAAGCCAGTAGGCCAATTGTCAAGTCCAAAATATGAGCTAAACACGTGCTCGGAGGCTAAATGCCACAAAAAAATAATGTACATAACTAGTGGAAGAATGATATAGGAAACCGACTAAGGTACTCTGGTTCTCCGGTGGTCACCATCGAGTAGAAGGTATAGAAGATCATTCGAGGTCTTCTATCAAATCTGGCTAAACAAAACCAGTGGAGTCAGACCCCCAATAGCAAATACCACAAAGAAAGCCAAACTATGAACTAAAATCAGCAATAACATAACAACAAATAGAGACAGAAATAAGTAAATATGAATCGAGACTCGTGCACTACCAATGCACTCATCTCGAGAATAGAAAAGACAATAAGCAAAACAACATGGAGCTTAGAGTAAATGACATGGAACATAATGTAAACTATGGACATGTAAAGTAAACGGCATGTGAACATGTAAGATAAACTAGACATGTGAGCGTGTAAGGTAACTGGGACATGTAAACATATAAAGTAACTAGGACATGTAAGCATGTACAACAGAGGAATCATGTATAGCAAGTGAGTACTGAATAGGATAACAAATGACAAGATGACTTGGGAACTATACCGGAACCCAAGTTACAACCCGTAAAGCAAATAAGGACCGAGGTTGCAGCCCTTCTTCTGAACAGAACTTAGCCTCTAATCAATTGCCGAAATAAGTAAAACAAAGACAAGAGCTAGACAAGTAAGATAAGAGTGTACATGATTGGACTCCATCTATCAATCACAGCCAAATAATGAGTACGACTTAATACATTAGCTAACTAGGGTTATCATAATCCTAATTACTAACATATGTACTTTGAGAAATCTGATCCAGTTACCTGCCCTACAGACTACCTGATTGGTCCAAGCCAAAAGAAAATAGGTATAGCAGCACACCACATTAAGATACGTGTGTCATAAAGAAGTGTCCCACTCGACGGTGTGCTGGAAAAGTGCTCATCATGACAGATAGCTCCAAATCCTAAGTATATATATATATATATATATAAGACTGTGAAACAAGGAGTGCATGTAACTGGAAAAGTCTCCCCTCTCAATGATCTAAATAATCAAGCTAGTTGTATAGTTTCTAACTTTTTCATTTAGGATTCTTGGTGTGGCATTCCGCAGAATTCATCCTAAATATGAGACATGCAAGACTGGACAAGACAAGAAAGTGCACTATAAAAAGCTACAACAAGAAAATATAATAAGCTGGAAGCAAGGAGTGCGCTACGACGAGCCACTATAAATAAATTGGGAGTGCGCCATAACATGCCAGTATCATGTAAGCAACAAAAAGACATGTAACATGAGTGCACCACGACGGGCCACTATCTAGTAAGCAAAGAAGATATGTAACAAGAGTGCGCGACGACGGACCACAACAAAGAAATACTAGACATGTCATAGACTGTAAAGTACAATACATCCGGGAAGGCATGGAAATACATGTCATAGCATGTCAGAAAGAATCAATAGGAAAGACAAATCATGGCATGTAAGAAGGAATAAATAAAAGTAAGTACATGACAAAGAACAATAATTGAACATGTGCTAGTGTCAAGTGTATATAGGGTGTACAGTCATTCCCTAACTATACAAGGTCGTCTAATCATGTTAAGTATTCATTACAGTCAAAAAAAATATCAAAGCGGAAAAAAAGGGCAAAAAGGACAAAAAAAACATATTCGGATCATCCGACGGATTACTTTGGATTACCGACGAATTTTTGAACTGTCACAGCAAGTTTTTAGAGCAAATTCGGATGATTCGACGAATTTTCGTGGATTATCGACGAAATTTTCGAATCGTCACATAAACTTGATTTTTAAAAACTCTAAAACTTGTTTCGGCCATAAAAACTTCGTTTTAAATCGAAATTCAGATTTTGAAAAGTCAAATTCACATGAAATTTAATTCCCTAAAACATAGGAGTATGACTTTTTACAAACTAAAACATTTGATAGATTAGCACCTCAAAATACTCCAAATATAGGTTCTCAGGAAACCGAAACGGGTTTCGATTTCCACCAAACTCAAATGGTATACAAGTTAGGGAGGGTCTCATATAGTATATGTGACCAAGATCCATGATGGTAATACCAGTATCACTCACGATACGGAGTTTTTCCTACTAAGTCAATATTAGATTTTAACAGAAAATCAAAACCTAGCTCAAACCAAATTTAGAAACATGTACATAACTAAAATTATGAGGAAAACATATTTATCAAAACAAGTTTTGGAATAAAATGAACTATCAATACCGAAGAAAACAAAAATGACAACAATGAAGGTTGTTCAGTAATTCGGTAAGATGTACTTGCCTAGGTTAAGCTCCAAACCTAATCTTTCACTCTACCACCAAGAGGGGTATGAAACCACACTCTAGGCCTCAAGGCCAAGCTTTCCTAAGCTTGAGAAAGAGGAATGAAAGCGAAAGGGGAAGAAGAAAGAATGAAAAAAGAGAGGAGAGAGAAAGTAAAAGTCTATATATAGAAGGGAAAATTAATTGTGATCGTTGGATCATGATCCGCGTCATGATCTAAATTGATCCTAACCATCTAACCAAAACCAAGTATCCATTGGATAACATGATGCATCTACACTATACACGAAAATATCTAAACACAAATCATCAAAATATCCAAAATACTATTCACAAAAATATCGAAAATACTATTCATAATAATTTCTGAAATCAAAAATATCTAAAAAGTGGAAAATCTGTCTAGGCGATATGCCGTCGGTATACACCAGTATACCGATGGTATGCTGGTCAAGAAAAAAAATATAATTTAGGAAATTTTTTAAAGCGTTCCGAAAACCAAAAAAATATGAAATATGCTACAAAATACGTATTCGTATATAAATACTGATAGTGTACGACGAGTCTCACACCTACTAATAGTCTTTCCCTCCCATCTCTTGCTCAAGTCACATCCATGACTCAAACAATCCACATCTCTATGCAAGTCACTAACTAGACTCAATCCAATCACTATATGAACCGTCACACGAACCGCTGGCACTGATGATCATTAAAGTATGTAAGTCCATGCCAACACTATATAATCTCACTCACTATGTTGTGTAAAATACGTGACAAGGCATAGAAGTTATTTAGAAACAACTTCACACAATTAGGGTACATCTTCTATACACGTAAGACAACACAGTACACGAACATCGATAACCACATCAATGGCACCCAAGGTATACTTGGACACACTCTACTAATACAACTAACTTCTAGCACAACAACAAACAATGTTTTTTAATAGTACAAGAAAAGTAGCAAGGTATCTTGCCTAGAATGCCGACAAAAGAATAAAGTATCGGTCCGTCTCCAGCCTCCGTAGACAAGTGATCACGAACTCCTAGAAAATATAAATAAACTAAATAAATATCACCACGATACTTACCATATATACACTTACCTTATACAGACTAAACTAGTCGCAAAATAGTCAACTAGTCTAAACTATTAATCCATATATGTCAACCCATTATATAATATTATATAATAAAAATATATAATTTTAAATTTTGGAAAATGTCATAATAAATTATGAATATATTTTTTATAAACATTGTTGTTTTTACAAAATATGCTAAATTGCTATATTAAACTATCAACACAACATGCTACATAGAAATTCATTTCAGAAGCAATAATTTATGGGAAAATATGGAAAATATTTATTCTAAAATAAATAATAATTAGTATTAAATATAATTTTTCATTTAAATTAATTAGATTTATATCATATTTAAATCTTACAAAAGTTTGGAGTGAAAAGTTAGGTTTTGAGCGATGTGTCGGTGTCCAAATTTTGATAAAAGCAAAGTGGTAGCGTATCAACATGAAATTCTTACAAATATTTACAAAAAATGATTCTAGATAGTAGATATAGACGTTAGAGATCTTACCAAGGTTTTATCTGAGATCAAACGGGTTCGAAGTCGTCGGAAAGGTCTCCGCACCGAAATTCGTTAATTTTGGACACATGAAAACAGAATGGGACGGTGTGAGTTAGCGATTGGACATGAAAGAATACATGTAGGGCTATCCATTTAACTTGGTTTTAGGAAAAATAGATGAGAAAAATTATTTAAAACCTAATTTAGAATATAACAAACCTGGGTTCAGAATTTTTGTTACGACTAGAAATAACCATCAAGTTCGACATCTAAACGATCAAATAAGTTGACGAAACTCCTCCGAGGCTTGATAGGGTTGAAGAGGGATCCCTTGGAGTCACCGTAGAGGTGGTGCATGGCTCAAGAATCGAGGATAAGGGGGTTTGAAGTGTTCGGCCAAGCTATGTATGTCGTCGGCCTCAAAGGAAGTGGGGGTTCGGTTTTTTGCTCTGGGGAGAGGAGATGGGAGGCTATGGAGGGGACGTATATATAAGGTTTTGATCTCCTATGATTTATGAAAATATAGGTTTTGGTTTAGATTGATTTGGAGTTTATTTGGTCATCCAATCAATCAATTTAAATTGGAGTATAAAGGGTTTCCATATATGAATAGGATGTTTAACTTTGGTCAAAATTGAGGAAATTTGAGCACATTGCTACTCTTAAATTGATTTAAATCAATTTAATAGGGTTCTACCATGAGTTGGCACCCTAGAGTGGTCCCCACTAAGTTAGGTTGGCTAGGGTTAAGCCCCGGAATTATTTTCAAGAAAAATAAACACCAAAATGACTAGAAACGGGTCTTACGTGCCATTTGAAAATAAATAGCACATAGAAATTCAATTGAGTGGAACACCATAGGAATGTGTGTAGTAGGCTTAAAATAAGTCCAAATAATATATTGGGTCGTTTAGATTGGATCGATATCGAGTACCGAAAACAAGTTGGAAAGTACAAGAAGTTTTATAGTAAATAAATTTTTAGACTAAGTTGGCCCAAAAGTTGTGCGATAAAAATAGAATACAAGATAACATATTTGAGTTGGACATGATATACCAAATTGAAGATAAACTTAAATAGATCAAAACTCATGAAGGACATTTCGAGAGTTTGGCATTTCTTGTACTCTAAAAATCAAAGCTACGGAAAAGAGTATTTAATGATAAAAAATTATAGTAGAAAAAATATCTATTATTAACTATATTAAATAAAATAATAATAAACAATACCATAATATAACAATAATATAACAATACATGATAATAATAATACATAATAATAAAAGAGTATTAATAACTCATGAAGGACGTTTCGAGAGTTTGGCATTTCTTACACACCTTATGAAATTTTGTCCTCGAAATTAGACATACCATAATATAATAATAATAATAATAATAATAATAATAATCAATGGTCGCATCCTAATTTCTTCTTGCAATCTTTTGTACCTATCCCTTCTTGCCGCAAAAGTGACAAGTCGCGAGCTCCTTTGTTTGGTACGGCGATCCTCTGCTGAAGATGTACTCCTGGCCGCTTGATTAATCTTCTATGCTATTATCAAAATTAAAACATGAAATATGATACAAAAGAAACTAATTAAACACGATTTTTAGAGGACGCTAGTACCAATGGGGTTCTACGTTCACATAACCTACCGCGATATAAGGTATCCTTAATTCTAGATTCACTTATGTGATGACAACACAAAATCAAGGTCGGGGATGGTATCACTTCCTATAAGGAATTCAAACTTAGGTGTCACTGAATAAATTCAAGGGCTTCCTAAAGAGTCCAAAGTACCATCATGGTGCTATTGGTCAGCAACTCGATAAGGAGAAATTATTACTAACACAACACTATTCCTATATAGGCCATGTCTTCTTCAGGATAGTAGGAATTTACTTTAATCTGCCAAAACTGGGTGGAGGTACAGAGGAGTTTGATTATTGCATGGCACTAATGACAAGAAACAAATTCAAGCGGTTCATGAAAGAAGAAGTTTGTAGATCATGATAAAAAAAATTGTAACAAGTTCAAGGAGTAATATTGCACAAGGATAAGGCACGATTTAGGTAGGCACCTAGGGGCAATTCGTAGAGACTGGATAATTTTTTTTGAAGAAGACAATGTTGGTACCTAAGGTTATATAATATTAGGCACAAGGAGATATAAAAATCAAGGATTTGATTTTTGAATTTATGGCACTCTTAGGAAGGGAATAGGATATTTCTCAGTCACATAGTAAAATGACATGTACTTCCAAGTAATGAGACTGTGATTGCTAACATAGAATATAAATTACAAAATAAAAGGTTAATGATGCGGTCCAAGGCTACAACTTCTGATCACTTAGGATAATAAAATAATCAAACATACTGAAGAAAATACACCAAGTCATATTATGGTATAGCTTATCAAGTCAGGTTCCCTAAGATAAAATATGATTTCTAAAATATGATTAGTCGATCTTAAGCCAGAATCTAACCCATCCATTAAAAACTCTTTTGTCTCTTTTCCACTAGTTCATTCCATTCTATGGCCTAGCTTCATCAAATGCATCTTCCAATAAAATATGCCAAGGTCCTTACAGTCCTTGATTCTTAAAAATTTGACATGGCATGTAACTTCTTGACATTTTCCCCCGCCCATAAACAAACTCAAACCTTAGATTCCTTCTATCAATCTAATTAAGGATGCTTTATTTCTATTTTGCTCTTACATCTCTATCTCGGGATTTTTTTTCGTTCTCATCTCATGTCATTCTGTGTTGTGTCCTCCTTTTGAATATCACAATCTTGATCATGAGTCTCAATAATTTATGATATTGGCTTCCTATCATCATATTTGCTGGTCATATAACAACTTTCTAATTTCACCTTTGTCTGCCATAAATTTTGTATCATCTATTTCCTCGAGCTAGCCTCCTCATCCTTTATTTGAATCTCAACTTCAAGGTTAGGTTTATGGCCACACTACTCGCTTAAGACATATGCCCTCTGTAATCCTTGTTACGTCATCATAGGTAGTCTTTATCGTAATCTTCATCTCAATTGACACATCTTAATTTCCATTTTTTGGAAAATATTTCTTGCGATTTCGTCATTGCTCTTCTTCAATTATTCATCATAAACATACTATTGCTCTTGTGCTTCTTCCCTTTTTATATCTAATACGTGCTCCTTAATCCAAACACAACTGTTCTAGTTACAATTCCTCTAGTATTCCTAACTAACTCATATTGAAGAAGGGTTTTCCAGTCTACTACTTAAGGTAAGATTTTCTAACTCTACCCTCAATTCCTTAGTTATGACTAACCATAGGAAATAAGTACTCATTTTCATCATTGTACGCGCATTTTGTACCATATTTCGGTTAGAATCACTCATTTATACTCAGTTTTCACCATTTTATGAGCATTTAATACCTTATTTCGGTTAGAAATTAATTTCTACACTCGTTTCCACAAATCCATGCCACTTTTTTTTACCATATTTCAATTAGAATCATGCATCGGCACTCATCTACGCTAATTCTATACCACATTGAGATTCGAACCACCCATCTCATTTTCATTATTCTTCGCCCATTTAATACCATATTTCGTTTAGAACCACCCATCTACGCCACATTTTTACCATATTTTGGTTTGAATCGCGCATCTACACTCGGTTTCACCAATCTACCTACATTATACACCATATTTCGATTAGAACAACCATCTATACTCGTTTTCACCATTCGACATCCATTTTACACCATATTTCGGTTAGAATCCTCCATCAATACTCAGTTTTCACCGTTCCATGCGAGTTTTATACCATTATTTCGATTATAATTTTCCACCGAAACACTCAGTTTTCATCATTCTATGATCATTTTATACCATATTTCAGTTAGAATCACTCATATATACTCGTTTTCACCATTCTACGATCATTTTGTACCTTATTTCGGTTAGAAATTACATTTCTGTACTCTTTTCCACCAATCTACGCCACTTTTTTACCATATTTTGGTTTGAATCATGCAGGTACACTCGGTTTCACCAATCAACCCACATTCTACACCTTATTTTGATTAGAACCACCTATCTATACTCGTTTTCAGCATCCTGACGACCATTTTACCTCCTATTTCAGTTAGAATCACCCATCAATAGTCGTTTTCACCAATCCACGCCTATTTTATACCATATTTTGGTTTGAATCACACATCTGCACTCGGTTTCACCCATCTGCCCATATTCTACACCATATTTCGATTAGAACTACCCATTTATACACATTTTCAACATCTGCCGTCCATTTTACACTATATTTCGATTAGACTCACCCGTCAATACTCGTTTTTACTATTCCACGCCTATTTTATTCCTTATTTTGATTAAAATTACCCGTATAATACTCGTTTTCATCATTGTACGCGCATTTTATACCATATTTCGGTTAGAATCACTCATTTATACTCGTTTTCACCATTTTACGAGCATTTAATACCTTATTTCGGTTAGAAATTATTTTCTACACTCGTTTCCACAAATCCATGCCACTTTTTTTTTACCATATTTCAATTAGAATCATGCATCTACACTCATCTACGCCAATTCTATACCACATTGAGATTCGAAGCACCCATCTACACTCGTTTTTATTATTCTTCGTCCATTAAATTCCAAATTTCGGTTAGAACCACCCATCTACGCCACGTTTTTACCATACTTCGGTTTGAATCGCGCATCTACACTAGGTTTCACCAATCTACCCACATTCTACAACATATTTCGATTAGAACCAGCCTTTATACTCGTTTTCACCATTCGACATCCATTCTACACCATATTTCGGTAAGAATTATCCATCAATACTCGTTTTCACCGTTCCATGCGAGTTTTATACCATTATTTCGATTATAATTTCCACCGAACACTCGTTTTCATCATTCTAGGATCATTTTATACCATATTTCAGTTAGAATCACTCATATATACTCGTTTTCACCATTCTACGATCATTTTGTACCTTATTTCGGTTAGAAATTACATTTCTGTACTCTTTTCCACCAATCTACGCCACTTTTTTACCATATTTTGGTTTGAATCATGCAGGTACACTCGGTTTCACCAATCAACCCACATTCTACACCTTATTTTGATTAGAACCACCTATCTATACTCGTTTTCAGCATCCGACGACCATTTTACCCCCATTTCAGTTAGAATCACCCATCAATAGTCGTTTTCACCAATCCACGCCTATTTTATACCATATTTTGGTTTGAATTACACATCTGCACTCGGTTTCACCCATCTGCCCATATTCTACACCATATTTCGATTAGAACTACCCATTTATACACATTTTCAACATCTGCCGTCCATTTTACACTATATTTCGATTAGACTCACCCATCAATACTCGTTTTTAGTATTCCACGCCTATTTTATTCCTTATTTTGATTAAAATTACCCGTATAATACTCGTTTTCATCATTGTACGCGCATTTTATACCATATTTCGGTTAGAATCACTCATTTATACTCGTTTTCACCATTTTACGAGCATTTAATACCTTATTTCGGTTAGAAATTATTTTCTACACTCGTTTCCACAAATCCATGCCACTTTTTTTTACCATATTTCAATTAGAATCATGCATCTACACTCATCTACGCCAATTCTATACCACATTGAGATTTCGAACCACCCATCTACACTCGTTTTCATTATTCTTCGTCCATTAAATTCCAAATTTCGGTTAGAACCACCCATCTACGCCACAGTTTTTACCATACTTCGGTTTGAATCGCACATCTACACTAGGTTTCACCAATCTACCCACATTCTACAACATATTTCGATTAGAACCAGCCTCTATACTCGTTTTCACCATTCGACATCCATTCTACACCATATTTCGGTAAGAATTATCCATCAATACTCGTTTTCACCGTTCCATGCGAG
The DNA here is from genome assembly GCA_029216955.1 of Iris pallida. Taxonomy (NCBI): domain Eukaryota; kingdom Viridiplantae; phylum Streptophyta; class Magnoliopsida; order Asparagales; family Iridaceae; genus Iris; species Iris pallida. Next base: position 15,591 of record JANAVB010001756.1, on the reverse strand, counting down.
TTTTATACCATTATTTCGATTATAATTTCCCACCGAACACTCGTTTTCATCATTCTAGGTTCATTTTGAATCATATTTCAGTTAGAATCACTCATATATTCTCGTTTTCACCATTCTACGATAATTTTGTACCTTATTTCGGTTAGAAATTACATTTTTGTACTCTTTTCCGACCAATCTATGCCACTTTTTACCATATTTTGGTTTGAATCATGCAGGTACACTCAGTTTCACCAATCTACCCACATTCTACACCTTATTTCGATTAGAACCACCTATCTATACTCGTTTTCAGCATCCGACGACCATTTTACCCCATATTTCAGTTAGAATCACCCATCAATAGTCGTTTTCACCAATCCACGCCTACTTTATACCATATTTTGGTTTGAATCACACCTGTACTAGGTTTCTCCAATCTGCCCTTATTCTACACCATATTTCGATTAGAACTACCCATTTATACACATTTTCAACATCTGCCGTCCATTTTACACTGTATTTCAATTAGACTCACCCATCAATACTCGTTTTTACTATTCCACGCCTATTTTAGACCTTATTTTGATTAAAATTACCCTTATAGTACTCATTTTCATCATTGTACGCGCATTTTATACCATATTTCGGTTAGAATCACTCATTTATACTCGTTTTCACCATTTTATGAGGATTTAATACCTTATTTCGGTTAGAAATTATTTCCTACACTCGTTTCCACAAATCCATGCCACTTTTTTTTACCATATTTCAATTAGAATCATGCATCGGCACTCAATCTATGCTAATTCTATACCACATTGAGATTCGAACCACCCATCTCATTTTCATTATTCTTCGCCCATTTAATACCATATTTCGGTTAGAACCACCCATCTACGCCACATTTTTACCATATTTCGGTTTGAATCGCGCATCTACACTCGGTTTCACCAATCTACCAATATTCTACACCATATTTCGATTAGAACAACCATCTATACTCGTATTCACCATTCGACATCCATTTTACACCATATTTCGGTTAGAATCCTCCATCAATACTCGTTTTCACCGTTCCATACGAGTTTTATACCTTTATTTTGATTATAATTTTCCACCGAACACTCGTTTTCATCATTCTAGGATCATTTTGTACCATATTTCAGTTAGAATCACTCATATATACTCGTTTTCACCATTCTACGATCATTTTGTACCTTATTTCGGTTAGAAATTACATTTCTGTACTCTTTTCCACCAATCTACGCCACTTTTTTTACCATATTTTGGTTTGAATCATGCAGGTACACTCGGTTTCACCAATCAACCCACATTCTACACCTTATTTTGATTAGAACCACCTATCTATACTCGTTTTCAGCATCCAACGACCATTTTACCCCCTATTTCAGTTAGAATCACCCATCAATAGTCGTTTTCACCAATCCACGCCTATTTTATACCATATTTTGGTTTGAATCACACATCTGCACTCGGTTTCACCAATCTGCCCATATTCTACACCATATTTCGATTAGACCAACCCATTTATGCACTATTTTCAACATCTGCCGTCCATTTTACACTATATTTCGATTAGACTCACCCATCAATACTCGTTTTTACTATTCTACGCCGATTTTATTCTTTATTTTGATTAAAATTACCCGTATAATACTCGTTTTCATCATTGTACGCGCATTTTATACCATATTTGGTTAGAATTACTCATTTATACTCGTTTTCACCATTTTACGAGCATTTAATACCTTATTTCGGTTAGAAATTATTTTCTACACTCGTTTCCACAAATCCATGCCACTTTTTTTTACCATATTTCAATTAGAATCATGCATCTACACTCATCTACACCAATTCTATACCACATTGAGATTCGAACCACCCATCTACACTCGTTTTTATTATTCTTCGCCCATTAAATTCCAAATTCCGGTTAGAACCACGCATCTACGCCACGTTTTTACCATACTTCGGTTTGAATCGCGCATCTACACTTGGTTTCACCAATCTACCCACATTCTACAATATATTTCGATTAGAACCAGCCTCTATACTCGTTTTCACCATTCGACATCCATTCTACACCATATTTCGGTTAGAATTATCCATCAATACTCGTTTTCACCGTTCCATGCGAGTTTTATACCATTATTTCGATTATAATTTCCCACCGAACACTCATTTTCATCATTCTAGGTTCATTTTGAATCATATTTCAGTTAGAATCACTCATATATTCTCGTTTTCACCATTCTATGATCATTTTGTACCTTATTTCGGTTAGAAATTATATTTTTGTACTCTTTTCCACCAATCTACGCCACTTTTTTACCATATTTTGGTTTGAATCATGCAGGTACACTCAGTTTCACCAATCTACCCACATTCTACACCTTATTTCGATTAGAACCACCTATCTATACTCGTTTTCAGCATCCGACGACCATTTTACCCCATATTTCAGTTAGAATCACCCATCAATAGTCGTTTTCACCAATCCACGCCTATTTTATACCATATTTCGGTTTGAATCACACCTGCACTCGGTTTCTCCAATCTGCCCTTATTCTACACCATATTTCGATTAGAACTTCCCATTTATACATATTTTCAATATCTGCCGTCCATTTTATACTGTATTTCGGTTAGACTCACCCATTAGTACTCGTTTTTACCATTCCACGCCTATTTTAGACCTTATTTTGATTAAAATTACCCTTATAGTACTCGTTTTCATCATTGTACGCGCATTTTATGCCATATTTCGGTTAGAATCACTCATTTATACTCGTTTTCACCATTTTATGAGGATTTAATACCTTATTTCGGTTAGAAATTATTTCCTACACTCGTTTCCACAAATCCATGCCACTTTTTTTTACCATATTTCAATTAGAATCATGCATCTGCACTCATCTACGCTAATTCTATACCACATTGAGATTCGAACCACCTATCTCGTTTTTAATATTCTTCGCCCATTTAATACCATGTTTCGGTTAGAACCACCCATCTACGCCACATTTTTACCATATTTTGGTTTGAATCGCGCATCTACACTAGGTTTCACCAATCTACCCACATTCTACACCATATTTCGATTAGAACAACCCTCTATACTCGTTTTCACCATTCGACATCCATTTTACACCATATTTCGGTTAGAATCATCCATGAATACTCGTTTTCACCATTCCATGCAAGTTTTATACCATTATTTCGATTATAATTTCCCACCGAACACTCGTTTTCATCATTCTAGGATCATTTTGTATCATATTTCAGTTAGAATCACTCATATATGCTCGTTTTCACCATTCTACGATAATTTTGTACCTTATTTCGGTTAGAAATTACATTTTTGTGCTCTTTTCTACCAATCTATGCCACTTTTTAACCATATTTTGGTTTGAATCATGCAGGTACACTCAGTTTCACCAATCAACCCACATTCTACACCTTATTTCGATTAGAACCACCTATCTATACTCGTTTTCAGCATCCGACGATCATTTTACCCCATATTTCAGTTAGAATCACCCATCAATAGTCGTTTTCACCAATCCACGCCGATTTTATACCATATTTTGGTTTGAATCACACCTGTACTAGGTTTCTCCAATCTGCCCTTATTCTACACCATATTTCGATTAGAACTACCCATTTATACACATTTTCAACATCTGCCGTCCATTTTACACTGTATTTCGGTTAGACTCACCCATTAATACTCGTTTTTACCATTCCACGCCTATTTTATACCTTATTTTGATTAAAATTACCCGTATAGTACTCGTTTTCATCATTGTACTGGCATTTTGTACCATATTTCGGTTAGAATCACTCATTTATACTCGTTTTCACCATTTTACGAGCATTTAATACCTTATTTCGGTTAGAAATTATTTTCTACACTCGTTTCCACAAATCTATGCCACTATTTTTACCATATTTCAATTAGAATCATGCATCTGCACTCATCTACGCCAATTCTATACCACATTGAGATTCGAACCACCCATCTCGTTTTCATTTTTTTTGCCCATTTAATACTATGTTTCGGTTAGAACCCCCCATCTACGCCATATTTTTACTATATTTCGGTTTGAATCGCGCATCTACACTAGGTTTCACCAATCTACCCATATTCTACACCATATTTCGATTAGAACCACCCTCTACACTCATTTTCACCATTCGACATCCATTTATATACCATATTTCGGTTAGAATCATCCATCAATACTCGTTTTCACCATTCCATGTGAGTTTTATACCATTATTTCGATTATAATTTCCCACCGAACACTCGTTTTCTGTTGGCACATTTTATTTTGATTAATTAACAGCATCTTCGCAGTTTAGTCTTCTGTTCTTCAGATTCACCTTCTCGGAAGATCTACTACAAGGAGTTATTCCGTTCAAGAGCTATCTCATTCTTCCTTGAAGACTGTTGCAGCTTACGGCGCTCTCAGCATTTAGACGGCGTTCTCCTGCCTAGTGTTTTCGAGTCTGTACTGGTCTAGGTACTTTTTGTAAACACCTAAGGAAGGATGACAATAAAAAGAACAAGTCAAAATTCAAATAGCTACAGAGCGGCATACCGACGGCATGCTGCGGCATACCGGCGGTATACCGTTCTTAGCATCCAGAAAGCTACTGTGACAGATAATCGGCATACCGGCGGTATGATCCAGCATACCGGCGGTATACCGCTTTTCTTGTCCAGAAAGTCTCTGTGACAAATAGACGGCATACCGGCGGCATGCTCCGGCATACCGGCGGTATACCATTTTTCTTGTCCAGAACCTTGCTGTGACAAGTCGTCGGCATACCGGCGGCATGCTCCGGCATACCGGCGGTATACCGTTTTTCTTGTCCAGAAACTTGCTGTGACATTTTGTCGGCATACCGGCGGCATGCTCCGGCATACCGGCGGTATACCGACATTCAAACTTTTGATTTTCGAATTGGTCTGACCAGCATTAATGGCCGCATTTAATGCTCTTGAACGGTCATAATTATGACCGTTACTATTTGGCCGGCATACCGGCGGTATGCTGCGGCATACCGACGGCATGCCGGTCTATTTTTCAGAAGCATTAAATGCCACCTACTCTTGGTTTTCTTATAAAAGGAAGCTCTCTCTCTCTTGAGCTTCCTCACCAACTCCTTCATAAATTTTCCAACAACCAAGAGCTCCACCATTAATACTCTCCCAAGCTTTTCATTGTCATCCTCTCCCAAAGTGCTAGAGTATTTAAGAGTTGTACACTTTCGATCTTCAAGTGTTAGAAGATCAACAAGCTTTCATTCTCTTTTGTTTGAAGTTGGCGAGCCTTCGTAAGAAAACTCGTGTGTAGAAGTTGGCGAGTTCTTCGGATCCAAACTCGGGTTGAAGTTGGCGAGTTCTTCGGATCCAAACTCGTGTGTACTATTTGCATAATAGTGGATTAAAGCCGGAGAGAGTTCCGGGACTGGATTGCCTCAAAAGAGGATACCAGGATACATCCTTGCGTTTGCGTTTGATCTTTCTACTCTTTACACTAGATTGTTCTTATTGCATCATCTATTATAGTTTAATTTTTCTATTCACCCCCCCTCTAGGGTTCTACAATTGGTATCAGAGCTTTGTTCTCTTGATTTGGATTTACCTCCTTGAGTGATCCATGGCCTCTAACCCTAGCATCAACACGTTTCACAATGAGGGGCACTCCACAAATAGGCCTCCCCTATTTGATGGTACCAACTATAACTACTGGAAGATTAGGATGGGCATTTATCTAAAGTCCATAGATTTCGACTTATGGGATTGCGTGATAAATGGCCTTCCTACTCCTTCCAGAGCCGTTGAGGATATTGCCTCTGACACCCTTCGAGAAACACTTGCCGAAAGCATCAAGAAGCTTGCCTGTCGAGATGCCAAGGCAATGAACGCTCTTTACTGTGCTCTTGACAGTAGTGAATTCAACCGCATCTCTACTTGCAAGACTTCTAATGAGATTTGGAAGTTACTTGAAGTCACACACGAGGGAACCTCACAAGTGAAAGAATCTAAGATCAGTAGACTCACGCAAGAATATGAGTCAAATGAAGCATGATGAATCTATTGCTAGCATGTTTACTCGTTTTGGTGATATTATTAACCCTCTCTCTTCTCTTGGAAAGGAATATCCCGCTCATGAAAAGATAAGGAAGATTCTTAGAGGATTGACGAAAGCTTGGAGTCCTAAAGCTACCGCAATCATTGAGGGAAACGATCTTACCGTCATGAACCTAGAGACCCTCATGGGTAAACTAATGACTCACGAGCTTGACATGAAGGATCAAGAGGAATCCTCCATTCAAGAGAAGGAGAAGGAGAAGAACAAAGAAAAGGAGAAGACTCTTGCTCTCAAAGCATCAAGGTCCTACTCCAAGGATAGCTCCGACGACAATGAGTCGGACGACAATGAAGAAATAGCTCTCACAGCTAAGCACTTCAGAAAGTTCTTAAAGTTTAACAAGGCCAACCGCTCTAGACGGGACAATGAAGAAGACCCGGCATGCTATCAATGCAGAAGACCCGGACACATCAAAAGGGATTGTGATGATACGAAAAGACTCAAGCAAGTACGAGAAGCCAAGCAAGGGAAGCTCGTCCTCCAGAAAGTTTGCCAACACTAGCATTTGGTGTGAAAGTGACGCGAGCGACTCCGACAACGACAAGGAGTGCAAACACAATGCCAACGTTTGTCTCATGGCAACCGATGAGGTACTTGATGATTTTTCCTTAAACACTCTTACCTATGATGATTTGGAGAAAGCCATTCTTGAGTTACATGAAGAACACAAAGGTGTTCGGAATAAATACAAGAAATCTCTTAAGGAGGTTGAGGCTCTTCAACTTGAAATAGAGAGGCTCTCAAGCATCATTAGTGATGTGAAGGGAAAATCTTCTATTTTCGACACGGATGAAATGGAGTCTTTGAGACTAAAATTTCAAGAATCTCTTGACACCATCAAGAAAAAGGATGACGAGATTCAATCCATGAGAAGCTCTTATGAATTTGCTATGCGCAAATGTCAAGATGCTAATAGAAGAGAATTTCCACCTCTATTAAGTATAATGATCTTCTTACACAGAGTAAGTATTTAAGTAACAAGAATACCACTCACATGCATGCTCCAAGACACCCCCACACCCATCACAATGCTAGGCATAACCATTACATGAACACTACACACAACTCCTTTCCTAACACAAGAAAAGGACCTTTTGTTAAAAAGAAAACTCCTAATCATGCTTTTTACTATCATCATAACACTCATGGTGGAACTTCTCACACTAAAGACTCACATATGCACAACACTCACACTTCTTCTTCTAGATCTTCCTTAATGTGCAATTATTGTGGTTTGCTTGGTCATACTTCTAATTTTTGTTATACAAGAAAACAAGTTGACATGAGAGTTCTTAAATGGGTTCCTAAGACTAACACTCAAGGACCCATAAGATCATGGGTACCAAAATGTTCATCTTCAACTTATGTTGTAGGTGACGAATCCTTCTCATGCTAGAAGCAAGTGGATTCTCGATAGCGGTTGTCACGGCACATGACCGGTGATGCTTCACTTTTTACAGCGCTATCGATGAAGAAAGAAGGACACGTCTCCTTCGGCAACAATCTTAAGGGTTATATCATTGGAAATGGTAATATCGGTTCTCCTCCTTACCCTTGCATAAATAATGTTTGTCTTGTTACTAATCTCAAGCATAATCTCCTTAGTATTAGCCATCTTACCGATAATGGCTATGATATCAAGTTTGTTAAACTCAAATGCTACATTACCGATAGCTCAAATGGAACTATTGTGTATGAAGGCATTAGAGAAAACAATATATATGTTCTTTATCTTGTTGAAGGTACTAACAATGACAGGTGCCTAGTTGCAAAGAACGATGAAAGTTGGCTTTGGCACATGAGGCTTGGACATGCCAACATGGATACCATCTCTCGCCTCGCATCCAAGAAGCTTGTACGAGGACTTCCTAGTATCCCCTTCAAAAAGGATATGGTATGTGAAGAATGCGAGAAGAGTAAGTTGCTAAATCATCCTTCAAATCCATCAACTCTGTGAGTACCACTAGACCCCTTCAACTTATTCATATGGATCTTTTTGGGCCTAGTAGAGTAGCTAGCCTTGGTGGCAAACTGTATGCTTTTGTTTTAGTTGATGATTTTTCGAGATTTACTTGGGTTATTTTTCTTGCTTGCAAAAGTGATACTTTTCGTGAATTTGTTGCTTTTTGTAAACGTGTTCAAAATGAGAAAGGCTTTTCTATTAACAAAATTAGGAGTGATCATGGAGGTGAATTTGATAATGTTGATTTCAAAAGTTTTTGTGAAAAGAATGGTTTTGGACATGACTTTGCTTGTCCCCGTACTCCTCAACAAAATGGTGTTGTGGAGAGAAAGAATAGAACCCTTGGCGATATGGCCCGGGTCATGTTAAACCAATATAAGCTCCCTCAATATTTTTGGGCAGAAGCCGTAAATACGGCGTGTCATGTTATTAATAGGGTCTTAATTAGACCTATTACTAAGACCCCTTATGAGCTTTGGTTTAACAAAATTCCTTCTATTGAATATTTCAAGGTTTTTGGTTGCAATTGTTTTATTTTGAATACCAAGGATAACCTAGGCAAGTTTGAAGAAAAAGCCTATGAAGGAATATTCCTTGGATACTCTACTCATAGCAAAGGTTTTCGTGTTTTTAATAAAAGAAGTCTTGTTGTCGAAGAGTCAATCAATATCTCTTTCAATGAACTCAACTCTTCTACATTCTCCTCCTCCGAGGATATTGATGACATCTCGTTTGGATTGGAGAACTCCTCTATTGAAGATCGTCCTTCTTCATCTCACAATGAAGTAGTGACCCCATCAAAAGAGTCTCCTCCTCTCGAGCCTCCTCCAAAGGATCTCCCAAGAGAATGGAGATTTGTCACCAATCATCCTAAGGAGCTCATCATTGGGGATCCTTCCTCAAGTGTTAGCACAAGATCCGCCACTCGTGATCTTTGTGCCAATGTGGCTTTCATCTCTCAATAGAGCCTAAAAATGTTCATGATGCTTTTCTTGACGAATTTTGGATGATAGCTATGCAAGAGGAGCTTAATCAATTTGAGCGAAGCAAGGTTTGGGAACTTGTTCCAAAACCTAGCAATCATCCCATTATTGGAACTAAATGGGTGTTTCGCAACAAGCTAAATGAAGATGGGTTAGTGACTCGTAACAAAGCCCGATTGGTTGCTCAAGGCTATAACCAAGAGGAAGGCATTGACTACGACGAAACCTATGCTCCGGTTGCACGTCTTGAATCCATTCGTATGCTTTGTGCCTTTGCTTGTTTTAATGACTTTAAGCTATTTCAAATGGATGTTAAGAGTGCTTTTCTTAATGGTATTATTAAGGAGGAAGTTTATGTTAAACAACCTCCCAGTTTTGAAGATTTTCAATTTCCTAACCACGTTTTCAAACTCCATAAAGCCCTTTATGGCCTCAAACAAGCTCCACGTGCTTGGTATGAGCGTCTTAGCTCTTTTCTTGTTTCTCACAATTTTTCAAAGGGAAAAGTTGACACCACACTTTTTATTAAATCCCATGATGGGACTCTCTTATTGGTTCAAATTTATGTTGATGATATCATTTTTGGTTCTACTAACAACACACTTTGTGTAGAATTTGCCAAAGTTATGCAGGAAGAGTTTGAAATGAGTATGATGGGTGAACTCTCTTTCTTTTTGGGGCTACAAATCAAACAAGGACCTAAAGGAACCTTCATCAATCAAGCAAAATATACAAGGGATCTCCTCAAGCGTTTCGACCTTGAATCTTCCAAATCAATGAGGACCCCTATGGCTACAACGACCAAGCTTGACAATGATGAAGATGGCACATCGGTCGACATTCGTAAGTATAGAGGTATGATCGGTAGCTTACTTTATTTAACTGCTAGCCGTCCGGATATTATGTTTAGTGTTTGTTTGTGTGCACGATATCAAGCCAATCCAAAGGAATCACATTTGAGTGCCGTTAAGCGCATTTGTTATCTCAAAGGCACCATTAACATGGGTCTTTGGTATCCGAAATCCTCGTCCTTTGAGCTTCACGGCTTTTCGGATGCGGATTTTGCCGGATGCAAGATTGACCGAAAAAGCACTAGTGGCACATGTCAATTCCTCGGGAAGTCCTTGGTATCGTGGTTTAGTAAGAAGCAAAACTCTGTCGCTCTCTCAACCACTGAGGCAGAGTATATTGCGGCTGGTTGTTGTTGTGCACAAATTCTTTGGATGTCACAAACACTTTTAGATTATGGTATTTCTCATTCTTGCACCCCTATTAAATGTGATAACACTAGCTCTATCAATCTCACGAAAAATCCGATTTGTCACTCACGCACGAAGCACATAGAAATTAGACACCATTTTCTTCGTGACCATCAACAAAAAGGAGATATCCGTCTTGAATTTATTGATACCACTTATCAATTAGCCGATATCTTCACTAAACCTCTCCCGGAAGATCGCTTCTCTTTCCTTTGCCGTAGGCATTTTATCCTTTGATCCCTAACCGTTTCTCGTTCGGCACACCGACGGTATACTGCGGTATACCGGCGGCATGCCGTTTTTCGAAGCAGAATTCTGTTCTGTTTCGATCTTCGGCATACCGTCGGTACACTACGGCATACCGCCGGCATGCCGTTTATTGAACCAGAATAACGTTCTGTTTCGTTCTTCGGCATACCGGCGGTATACTACGGTATACCGACGGCACGCCGGACGACTGCGGGCTTTTATGCTGAACTGATTTTGCGGGCCCCTTCTTTATTCCCTCCTCTCTTATTCCTTCCATCCCTTCTTTATTCTCTCTCTTCCATCAAATCCATCATTTATTACCCATCTCCTCAACTTCCCTCCCATTAATTACCCTTCCTCTTTTCTCTCCTCTTTTTACTCCACCCATCTAATCACCTCTTCAACTACCCCATCACTCTTCCTCTTTAACCGTTCCCTCCTCCACCTTTTTCAAACTCACCTCTTCATATTTTATAACACCTCCTTCTTCCTTCTCCTCTCTACTACTTCTTCCTCTCTCTCCAAAGCCCATAATCCTTCCTCATGGCCAACCCTAAGCGCCCCCGATCCTCTTCCTCCTCCTTCAATCCTTTCGTCCCAGTGGCTCTACCCTCCGGCTATGACCAACGCGTGTTCTCCAACGCTTTGGCGGCTGAGCTTTGGTTCCAGCATTTCGTTCACCAGAACGTGTTCAAAGGACGGGCTATCAACTGGAACCTCTTCTCCGGTCACCTCCCGTTGTTTGACGATGCCGGTCTCTCTTCCCTTCTTCGGCGCCAAATTCCTATCTACTCTGCCGCTGTCCGCCTTTTCTACTGCAACCTGCGAGCGGATGACGACGACCCTACCGCCATCCAATCCATGGTCAATGATCGCCACTTCCGTCTCACATCCAAGGAAGTGGGGGCCATCTTGGGCATCCCGGACAGAGGGGAGGCGTTACCTCTTTTGGGTGGTCTCATCTCGTCGGGACGAATTCTGCCGTATCATCTGTAAGGGTCCCAACCCTCCTGCCATCCCGGCCCTCTCCGCCCAGCTGGAGCCGTTCTACTACGAGCTTCATCGTATCGTGTGCCACATTCTGTTCCCAAAGGGCGGGAACTATGACGCAATCACCGGTGATGCTCTTGTCCTCATGTATCATCTCTATGCCCGGAAGCGTTTCTCCTTCCCAAAGACTCTGCTTATGCAATTCCGGCGTAACTTGCCTTCGGGGAAGCAGAACCTATACTATGGTTCCTTCATCACCTTGCTTTTGGAGGCCAAACAAGTTGACTTGTCTCTCTGCTCCTCGGATGGGGTCCCCTCATTTCTTGCTGTCTCCCGTACCCTTGCTGGTGGCTCTTCTTCCCGTGCTTCCTCTTCCCAAGAACAACCTGCTGCCCCTGCTTCTACCCCTCCTACTTCGGGCCGCTACATGCCACTTACTCAGCACCACTTTGATCTGAGGATGGCCCAGGCGGAGGAGCACACTCGTGGACTTGGCGCCCTCATCCAGTCTCGCTTCCACGATCAGGGCTATTTCATCCAGCGCACTCTGCAAGACCGGGATCCCTTTCTGGATCTTAATCTTCAGGATCCTATGTATACGGGCCCGCATTTCTCTGACCCCAATGCCTATGGGTTTATGTACCCGGACGGCATTGATCCCTTTGGCGCCCTCCAGCAGGCTCAGGATGATGATGGAGACGGTGATCCGGCAGAGGATTAGGGATATTTTTCTTTGGCTGATGGTTTCGGTGGTTTAGTGGTTCTAGTGGTTTATGTGTGTTTTCTTTTTTTTTATGTTGTCTTTTGTGGTCCTTCGGGGACCGGTTTGTGGTGGTTGCTGCTATTTGCCGTCCTGAGGGGACGTTATATCTGTTTCTCTTTGTGTCCGGCTCTCATGTCTTTGTGTCCGGCTCTCATGGTGGAGAGTCGTTTATGTTTTCAGTATACTTTTTTGTTCTGTCAAGCATGTATGCACTTTCATGCATGTCTTCTTTCTATACTCGTGTCATTTTCGTTATGCACTGTTTTCCTTTCTTTGTCCCCATCTTTGACTAAGTGACAAAGGGGAAGAAATCATATTGAGGGGGAGCTGTCTACCTACGGGGGAGTTACTCCTTGAAGATGCTATCTCTCAAATTTGTCAATTACCAAAATGGGGGAGTTTGTTGGCACATTTTATTTTGATTAATTAACAGCATCTTCGCAGTTTAGTCTTCTGTTCTTCAGATTCACCTTCTCGGAAGATCTACTACAAGGAGTTATTCCGTTCAAGAGCTATCTCATTCTTCCTTGAAGACTGTTGCAGCTTACGGCGCTCTCAGCATTTAGACGGCGTCCTCCTGCCTAGTGTTTTCGAGTCTGTACTGGTCTAGGTACTTTTTGTAAACACCTAAGGAAGGATGACAATAAAAAGAACAAGTCAAAATTCAAATAGCTACAGAGCGGCATACCGACGGCATGCTGCGGCATACCGGCGGTACATCCAGAAAGCTACTGTGACAGATAATCGGCATACCGGCGGTATGATCCAGCATACCGGCGGTATACCGCTTTTCTTGTCCAGAAAGTCTCTGTGACAAATAGACGGCATACCGGCGGCATGCTCCGGCATACCGGCGGTATACCGTTTTTCTTGTCCAGAACCTTGCTGTGACAAGTCGTCGGCATACCGGCGGCATGCTCCGGCATACCGGCGGTATACCGTTTTTCTTGTCCAGAAACTTGCTGTGACATTTTGTCGGCATACCGGCGGCATGCTCCGGCATACCGGCGGTATACCGACATTCAAACTTTTGATTTTCGAATTGGTCTGACCAGCATTAATGGCCGCATTTAATGCTCTTGAACGGTCATAATTATGACCGTTACTATTTGGTCGGCATACCGGCGGTATGCTGCGGCATACCGACGGCATGCCGGTCTGCGTTTTTCAGAAGCATTAAATGCCACCTACTCTTGGTTTTCTTATAAAAGGAAGCTGAGCTTCCTCACCAACTCCTTCATAAATTTTCCAACAACCAAGAGCTCCACCATTAATACTCTCCCAAGCTTTTCATTGTCATCCTCTCCCAAAGTGCTAGAGTATTTAAGAGTTGTACACTTTCGATCTTCAAGTGTTAGAAGATCAACAAGCTTTCATTCTCTTTTGTTTGAAGTTGGCGAGCCTTCGTAAGAAAACTCGTGTGTAGAAGTTGGCGAGTTCTTCGGATCCAAACTCGTGTTTAAGTTGGCGAGTTCTTCGGATCCAAACTCGTGTGTACTATTTGCATAATAGTGGATTAAAGTCGGAGAGAGTTCCGGGACTGGATTGCCTCAAAAGAGGATACCAGGATACATCCTTGCGTTTGCGTTTGATCTTTCTACTCTTTACACTAGATTGTTCTTATTGCATCATCTATTATAGTTTAATTTTTAATTTCCCTATTCACCCCCCCCCCTCTAGGGTTCTACATTTTCATCATTCTAGGATCATTTTGTATTCACTCATATATACTCGTTTTCACCATTATACGATAATTTTGTACCTTATTTCGGTTAGAAATTACATTTTTGTACTCTTTTCCACCAATCTACGCCACTTTTTTACCATATTTTGGTTTAAATCATGCAGGTACACTCAGTTTCACCAATCAACCCACATTCTCCACTTTATTTCGATTAGAACCACCTATCTATACTCGTTTTCAGCATCCGACGATCATTTTACCCCATATTTCAGTTAGAATCACCCATCAATAGTCGTTTTCACCAATCCACGCCTATTTTTTATACCATATTTCGATTTGAATCACACCTGCACTAGGTTTCTCCAATCTGCCCTTATTCTACACCATATTTCGATTAGAACTACCCATTTATGCAAATTTTCAACATCTACCGTCCATTTACACTTTATTTCGGTTAGACTCACCCATTAATACTCGTTTTTACCATTTCACGCCTATTTATACCTTATTTTGATTAAAATTACCCGTATAGTCGCATTTTGTACCATATTTCGGTTAGAATCACTCATTTATACTCGTTTTCACCATTTTACGAGCATTTAATACCTTATTTCGGTTAGAAATTATTTTCTACACTCGTTTCCACAAATCCATGCCACTTTTTTTTTACCATATTTCAATTAGAATCATGCATCGGCACTCATCTACGCTAATTCTATACCACATTGAGATTCGAACCACCCATCTCATTTTTATTATTCTTCGCCCATTTAATACCATATTTCGGTTAGAACCACCCATCTATGCTACATTTTTACCATATTTCGGTTTGAATCGCGCATCTACACTCGGTTTCACCAATCTACCTACATTCTACACCATATTTCGATTAGAACAACCATCTATACTCGTTTTCACCATTCGACATCCATTTTACACCATATTTCGGTTATAATCCTCCATCAATACTCGTTTTCACCGTTCCATGCGAGTTTTATACCATTATTTCGATTATAATTTTCCACCGAACACTCATTCTAGGATCATTTGTACTATTTCAGTTAGAATCAATATATATCGTTTTCACCATTCTACGATCATTTTGTACCTTATTTCGGTTAGAAATTACATTTTTGTACTCTTTCCATCAATCTACGCTACTTTTACCATATTTTGGTTTGGAATCATGCAGGTACACTCGGTTCACATCAACCCACATTCACATTATTTTGATTAGAACACCTATCTATAATCGTTTGCAGCACGACGACCATTTTACCCTATATTTCAGTTAGAATCACCCATCAATAGCGTTTTCACCATCCATGCCTATTTTATACCATATTTTGGTTGAATCACACATCTGCACTCGGTCACCCATCTGCCCATATTATACACCATATTTCGATTAGAATACCCATTATACACATTTTAACATCTGCGTCTATTTACACTATATTTCGATTAGACTCACCCATCAATACCGTTTTTACTATTCCACGCTCTTTTATTCCTTATTTGATGAAAATTACC
>JANAVB010001755.1:0-46285 GCA_029216955.1 Iris pallida | reverse complement strand
CTCAAAGTATCACCTTTAGCTGCCTTATCAGTTTTATATACACGAAATGTAGATAGCCACCGATCGACTCATGTGGCTATATCCACATCTTAAAATCTTCTTCTCCCCAATCCTAGAAATTTTATTGTGCCCTTCCAACCCCTCTTGAACGCACGAGAGTGATTCTAATCATCACTTAATCAAACCCTCGACCAAGACGATTAGTATCCAGTTCTCCCTTAAGGAATCACATCTCCTAAATGTCTAATTTATTTTCTGTGGTCTAATCACTTCCTTATGTTCTTCTAAATTGGATATTCAAAATTTTGTTACCTTCACTAGCGGTCCTTATTCAATTCCATTACCATAATTATTTTTGTATATATCGACTCCACAATTTTCTATTACATGGTGGTGTTGAACGCCGTTTTATCGCCTCCACCAAAATTTAATTGTATTTTGGTATTGACGAACTCTTCCTATCCCTCAACCATATCTACCCTATTAATCCTAAATTTCGAGGACGAAATTCTTGTAAGTTGGGTAGGATGTAAAATCCCTATTTTTTAAATTATTTTTTATTATTTTATTAGACTTCAAATTTAATTTATAAAATTTATGGTTTTATTAATTATTAAAAATGACCTTAGCCATTTTTGTGTTTGGAGCACAAGACGACCATGAATTTTGGCATGAAAGATGTAGCAGTGTGCTTTGACCAGTATATTAGCCATGTCGTGGGAGGTCTAGACATAGTTCAGTCCGAACTAGAAAAACCAGGCCGAGTTGTGAAATAACGCATTTAAAATATTTTATTTAGATATTATTTTATATATTAATTTTTTAGATGACTCGGTTTTTCCAAACCAGTCCGAACTGGGCCCAAACCAAATTTAAGCCCGTGTAGGCATGGGATGGGACCATGGTGGCCATGTGAACATATTTTATGTACGTAAAAATAATTTCTAAATTATTTTAGAATTTTTATGTACAATTTAAAATTATTTAATTATTTGTGCAATTATTGGTATTTATTTATTTTAAATAATATTTTACAAAATAGTACATTTTGTGGACCCGGAAAAGGGTGCGCAGTGTAAGTGTACTCATTGGGACGATCTTATTAATTTTATTATTAAAGTTATTTTGTGGGGATTTAATAAGCAAGTTTTCCTATTTAAATAATTACTATTTTGAGTTGATTTATTAAGGATTGAATTTATATATAATGTGGATATGCTCAAATATATTAAATAATTAGATAGTTGACTTTTAAATGGTATTTGGATTTTAAATAGATTTTTGGTGTATTTATATATATATATATATATATATATATATATATATATATATATATATATTATATTATATATATATATTGAAGTTTTAGATAAGAAATAAAGAAAAAGGAAAAGAAAAGAAAAAGGAAAAATAATAATATCAAACACATACCCACATAAGTGGGCGGGCCCCTCTTTCTTTGTTTTGCTGCTGTAGCAGCACAACCCCATCTGCGAACACCAACCCGTGAGATCTAACATGGTAGCTTTAGTTAATAATCCTAGTAACATTAGGTTTTCACTCAATTTGTTTTACATATAACTTTCTCCATAGACCTCAAAATCCTAGTCTTCCAAAACGAAAATTTTGGAAAAACATACCCTCTTCGCCTACGAGTTTGTTTCACCAGCGACGGAGTTGCGTGCGCGACAAACTGAGCATCGGAAGTCAGCCCCTCGTCATCCACGGAGTAGTTTTTCCACTGAAGGTACTCTACTTTCCGACAACGTAACTTTTTACTCGTAGCACCGATTTTCGATCCGTAAGATTTTCTGGAAAGTATACTTGACCCTCTTTGAGATCCTCCAGGTGGATTTCGAAATAACCCATCGACTTGCTCGAAAATTGAGACGAAGTTGAAGAAAAACCTATTTTTCGTAATATTAAAAATTGTTTTAAAACAACAACTTGTCGGCCACTTTTCTCGCTGTCCATTAAACTTTCGTAAAAACTAATTAAAGACAATCAAAGACAACATAACTGAGATTGTAACGCACCTTCTGGATTCACTTTTTATCTAGTGTTTAAAAAGTTACACGTTGTTAAAGTTTTACGAAAAACTATAAATTCTGTTTTCAAAAAGTAGAAAAACACCCGATACGGCGTGCGTTCCGACAAACCGGGCTACTAGGTTGCTCACCATACGCATTGAAAGGCGCGTATGGATGTTGTCAACGTGTGGGAACTGACGGGACCCAATTTCGTTGCATGTGCGCGACGAAATCAGTGCGTATCCGTCGAGATACCCCGTATCGACTATTTGCAAATTAAGTCACAACTTTGTGCACACTCATCAAATCGCGACGAAACTTGCGCCATTGGACTCAAAAATTTTTCTGGTCCTGTGAGCCAAGTTTGGTTCAATTCTGAGAAGGTTGACTGGGACGCCATTTTGGCGGGCCCACAATCCCACTCAACGGACGATTTTGTGCGCGGCCCACCGGAATCCAAAATTGGACATACCGTTGGGTTCGTCTCATCAAAACAAATTCGTAGACATGTAGTTTGATGACTTTAGAGACCGTAGGTTCTGGCGCACATTTCGGTACAAAACGGATCCAACGACGGACATCGTTTTGACCAAAAATTACAATTTTGCCCCTGATCCAGAATTTAACTTTTGGACAGGCGTTTCCAAGGCATATTATTTTCCAAACTCGTTCGTGATATTTTTTGCATCATCCGGAGTCATCTGCAGAATTTGGCTTTTCTTGCTTCGTTTATTTGCTGGTTCGAGCTACTGGATCTTTCCGTTTTTGCACATAACCTCAGGCAAGATACCTTGCCATCTTTACTGCTTACATTTAGTTGCATTTTATTTCATTTATTGTATCTATATTCCTTGTTTATTATTTTCTTTTGCTTGTGGACCTAGAGTTAAGAGACTGCCGTCAATAGAGTGCATGTCATTAACTTTGTCACGATTGTATCACGAGTTATGTATGAGTTGTGAGTATCATGTAGTGGTCACTTGCGTGTTGGCTGATCACCCGTGCGCATGCGTAGGAATAACTGTCAATAGATGCATGTTAGAAGACTTGACAGTTATCTATTAGAAAACCGTGTGGTAGAAACGACACGTGTTGGTATATCGTGGTTACGATGCATGTACAGTATCATTGGGGGGAGGAGACAGCTACTAGCGTACGGCTACATTTACTTTTTACACACATTATGGGTGATAGTGACTCGGATGAGCACTACGTGCTGCCCGACCGATAGCATCTCGGATGAGCGCTACTTGACGGCCACTCTTTATTACTTGCTTGCGTGAATCCGTTACAGCCCCTGCGTAGAACGTTGTCCTCAAAGTGCATATCACATAGATGGTTAGGAACCCTGTTGTGTTGTAGTTTATAGTATTTTTACTTATGCAGTTATAATGGCATGTTCTTCCTGTATCTTGCTACGTCCCTCTGAGGACCTGGTTATCTCTCCAAGTGTGTGCTTTCATGGTTTATTGCAGGTGTTTTAGCCAAGATTGTGGGCGTCTCCATTTCTTCGAAGATGTTCGCTCTTGGTTCGTCTTGATACTTTCATGGATCATTTTCTTGTATACTTTATCTCCTTTTGATAGTTGGTAGTGGACTTTGTCTCCGCCCAACGATTGTACCATAAATATTCAAATTGATTTTATACTATTACTCTTTTTATTTTGGATGAGATTTAGTTTGTCTTGGATATCTACATTTGACAGCTTATGTATACATACAAGGTTTCCATATATTGGAGTGTGCTTCGTATGTATGCAGCTGGCATGATACGTATCTGGTCTCAAGTATTTTGGGACTGGGGCGTTACAACTCAAGAGGTGTCAAGAGGAAGAATAGGAGGAGGAGAATACAGCGGACCGGAGAGGGCGACTAGGGCTCAGATAGGGACACCGCTTGGATTATAGACGACTTAATCGGAGCTCTCGGTAGTTTGTAACAAAGTTTGAAATTCTATAACAAAGTTTGTAACGAAGCTTAAAATGACTAGTATAATATTTGTAACAAAGTTTGAACTTGAAAGGAAGTTTATATCTAGATTGACTAGTACAATATGTGTTACAAAGTTGGAAGCTATTTCATTCTCTTGGTTGACTAGTGCATCTTCTTCTGTTGTGTCCCATAGCACCACAATTGCCACAACAGAGTTCTCTTATTGATAATTCGCAAGGTTTGATGCGGTTCTTCTTCGATAGTCTTAAGAAAATATCCACTACCTGGATTCGACTCCATAATTCTAAAACCATACTCCTCAAGACTAGCATATGTCTCAACATAACTACCATTTATTTCTGCTAATGCCATCTCTCGGGCTCTCCAGGCTTTGGAATAAGTAATATGTATACGATGTTCTTTATATATACTTGACAATTTTTGATGCACTGTGACTGATTATCTCTAATTATATCAATGATTTTGGTTTTAACCCATGCAGCCGTAGCTAGTCGATGATGTTCAGTCGTAAGTCCACATAAACAAGAATGATATTTTTCCAATGTACTAATTTTAAAAATTTCGCCAGATCCAGTGGGTTGGGCAACAGACTTGACATATATTCTCCAATTACAATTATGTTGATCACAAGTATATATAATTTTTCGTGCGTTGTTCTGGACACCAGCTGAGCCCTAAAATTATATTTTATTGCAACATTACTGATATAATTTCTAAATTTAGAACGACTATCAAATGTTTGTCCTATAAATAATTCATGAGTACAACCATTATCAACATCATCGTCGTCTAAATCATAATCAACATTTTCAATTAAATCATCACTATTCTCGATCGCTGACATCATCATCATCATCATCATCATTATCATATAATAATTGAAATTCTTCGAAAAATGTAACAATTTGTTGAGAAGAACTAGCACCGAATTCAACATGCTGGTAATTAAAAGGATGTTCGTCACTACTTCTACTATCAAATGACTGATACTTGAATAACATAATACTTATATATGGTGATTGTGAATTAATGTCACAACAAAATTCTATGCTTCTTCACCATCTATCAATAAACATGTAGAACCAAAAATATTTTTTAAAACAAATTCGTAACAAATAGAAAAACGTTCAATAATAAGAGTACGTAAATTTTCAAAAGTTATATTCTGATAAGTTGAAAAAAATTGGGTTAATCCTCCTTCATAATATAATCCATTTAATTTACCTCCGTGCGAGCAAACTATCTTTAGACTACGATCCATTTAATTTTGTTTTGAGCAGATCGGTGAGAAGAAAATGAGAAAACTGAGAGCAGAGCAAGAAATATTTGAAGAAGATTGCTCTCTTAGTTTGTATGGACATGCTGGTAGAAGCTCTTACAATAGCTTTTATTGGCATGCTAGCAACGGGCAAAGCAACGGGCAAAAAAATACAGTCGCTGATGCAACGGTGGAAACTTCAGGCCCCCGGCCAAGTGATTTGACGAAAGCAAGCACCCGCCAAATCACTTGGCGAATTTTCCTAGCCCATCTCAACCATTTGACTTGGCGAAAGGTACTTGGGCCAACTGATTTGGCGAAATAGTGCTCCTTTCGCCAAGTGATTTGGAGAATGTTGGCTTTCTTTCTTCTCAGCCAAATGAGATGGCTAGCTAGCTATCCAGCATTTTGAAATTTTCAAAAACCTTCCCTTTTCGTACAATTTCATGCAAAATTATCCCTTTATCTAAAAAAATCTGTATTTTTAATCACAAACTATACATATAACTAAGGCAAATTACATAATTATACAAGTTTTAATCGATTTTTAGTTTTAGACCAAAACCATAATCCAAAATCGGAACTAAATAAACAATTTTAGTATTTTTGAAACCGAAATTGAACAAAATTTTTTGGATGTGAATTGGATTTCTTATAAAATTAGGCTCGAATCCGGTCAAAAACCGAATAATACTCACCCCTAATTAAAAGTGTACGTAATTTCTTTTTTCGGTCCTTAAATTTAAAAAACAAAAAGATAGATCTAATCCAACCATTTTTTAGGGTCAAAATTAAAAAAAGAGAGGCTAAATTACAACTTGATACCCTCAACTATTCAAAATTTTTAACTTAATACACTCAATTTTTATATGCATCAAGTTGATACCCTCCTCTCATTCTTGTCCTAACGGTGTTAAATAAATATGTAAATGGACAAATTATCCCTACCCTATTCTCTCTTCCCACTCTCTTCCTCAGCCCCCTTTCTCTCCGGCGCCAGCAGCCCAGAGGGAGGGGCCGTCAACAGTAGCGACAGCAGCAGCCGGAGGGGGCGCGGGGCGTACTTATACAGAAAAGTGTCTAAGTACCTCTTTGCCTCACTCTCCACTCAAGACTTATTAGTAGATAATTGGGACAATGTCTAAGTACCTCTTCGATTCTCACTGTGCATTCCCTCTCCTTCCACTCCTCATTGCCAGTTCTTGATATTCTGATACAATTGCATTGGCAAGTAGAAAGCTCTACTGTTAGATTATATTTGCAACTATGTAAAATGGCCCATAAGCCCAATCATGTAGACCCTATATTATTGTAATCAACCCCCATCAATGAGAATAAGGTATTATTATTTCCTACATGGTATCAGAGCCTCCCGAAAAATCCTAGCCGCCATCTCCCGAAAAACCCTAGCCCATCCGTGCCGATCCGCCGACCGCGGTCGCGCTGATCCCTGATCCGACCGCGCCGATCCGACAAGATCCCTGATCCGCCGCGAGCTGATCCCTGATCCGCCGACCGCGGTGATCTGCGACAACCTCGCGCTGATCACCCCTGATCCGCTTGCGGGTTCTCGGCTTCGACTGAGCCGTCCGATCCGCCCGATCCGCGCGGATTCGCCGATTCAGCAGCCGATTCGCCGTCAACCCCGTTCATCAGCGGTGGATTCGTCGGAGTTGCACAAATTTTTGTACACCCGACATCCGCTCGCGCCCATACGCCAGATCCGGCGTCCCTGATTGCGGCCGATTCACCGCCGACCCCGTCCATCAGCGGTTGATTCGTCGAAGTTGTACAAATTTTTGTACACCCGACATCCGCGATGGCAGATGATGCTGCGTCCAGCTACTCCGTCGCGACTGGCGGTGGCGGTGCACACACACCCAAATTATCCTAATCCGAAGGATCTATATTTTCTGAGTTCTGCTGATCAAACGGGAAATATCATTACTCCTATTGTTTTTCGTGGACCAAATGCTATGCTGGTGGTCTCGGTCGATACGTCTCTCCCTGATCTCTAGGCGAAAGATCACTTTTCTGGAAGGTACTGAAGTCAAACCTGTTAATGATGCTAGTAAATTGCTTGATTGGAGATGCTTGCAAGCGCTATTGGTTCAATGGGTCCTTAATACTATTGATCCGTCTCTGAAGAAATCTTTGCCGTACTTTGAGGAGGTTTATCCATTGTGGAACTTGTTGGAGAAAAGATTTGTTGTTAGCAATGGCACTCGAAAGCAACAAATTAAGGTGGCTTTGGCTGAGTATAAACAAACGGCTTCGATGTTTGTGGAAACCTACTGTAGAAATTTGCAGTCTTTGTGGGTGAACAAGCTGCTTATTTTCCATTGCCTTCTTGTACCTGTGGTGAACTTATTGTAAAGCTACAGGTTATGAGGGATGAAGACCACTTTCAGGACTTTATGTATGGTTTGAATGCTGAGTTGTATGGTCATACCCGATCTAATCTTCTGGCTCAGGATCCTCAGCCAAGTTTAGATCGAGCATACCAGACAGTTCGTGAGGAGGAGGATATGCGAAAATCTCAGGTCCAATCCGCTGCTGAGGAGGTGTTGGCGCTGACTATCAAGACTTCACCTCGTCTTTCTGCTACTTCTAATAGTAGAACCTCAAATTACAGGGAAAAATCATGTATGATCTGTACTCATTACAAGAAAACAGGTCATGATGTTGCAACTTGCTTTGCCAAGATTGGCTATCCAGAGTGGTGGGAGACTTGTCCTCGACGTGAGGGCGGACGTGGTGCTGGAGGTAGCAGAGGCCTGGCACCATAGCAGAGACGTGATGGGGGACGCGGTACTTGTGGCGTAGGGGTTGTTCATCATGTCGCCGCTGCTGGTCATGGTGTCCCTGCTGGTCCTGCTGGGAGTTCGGCAGACATGATGCCTGGAGGGTATCCTTTACCACTCTCAGGTGCACAATAGCAGAAACTGATGAGCTTGCTGGGTAACGACAATCCTTCCAAACCTGGTTCATCAAACTCTAATCGTCTGATGGGTAAGAATTCTTCTGTCCCTTGGATGTTCGATACTGGGGCTACTTTTCATGCGACAGGCTCTCGTGACTGTTTAGTTGATTGCTTTGAGGGCCCTGTCTGTCCTGTGATTTTGCCTGATGGGAGCACTATTGAGGCTGTTCTGAGAGGCAAAGTATTTTTTGACTGCTTCCTTGGTGTTGACGGATGTTCTTTATATTTCGACATTGACTTGCTATTTGATCTCTGTCTCACAATTGATTGGTGCCAGAAATTGTGATATGTTATTTACTCCTGATTTGTGTTTTGTTCAGGACCGAAGTACGAGGATGGTGATTGGAGCAGGTGAACAAAGGGGTGGACTTTACTTCTTCGGGACGGTTCCAGCTTCTTTGGCTTCGGTGATCCTTGCATACAAAGAGAGTAATTCCGAGGTTTGGCATAGTAGACTGGGGCATCCTTCAGATAAAGTAATGCAGCCTTTACCTTTTCTCTCTGGTAGTAGTGTGTTTTCTCATAAGGCTTGTGATATTTGTCATCAAGCTAAACAGACTCGTGATGCTTTTTCTGATAGTAGTAGTCGTGCTTTGAGATGCTTTGAACTTATATACTGTGACCTGTGGGGACCATATCGTGTTCCGTCATCTAATTGGGTACGTTATTTTTTGACTTTGGTAGATAATTTTTCTAGAGCTGTTTGGATTATTTATTGACGGATAAGTGTGCTGTTTATTCTACATTTCTTAAATTCATTGCTATGGTAAAGCGTCAGTTTGGGGCTGATATACGTCGGGTGCGGAGTGACAATGGAACTGAATTTAATTGTTTACGAGATTATTTTTCAGCTCAAGGTATATTGTTCCAAACATCCTGTGTTGGGACACCTCAACAGAATGGAAGGGTGGAAATGAAACATCGACATATTTTAAATGTAGCTCGGGCATTGAGATTTTAGGGTTCTCTTTCCGTGGATTTTTGGAGGAAATGTGTTCTGGGTGCATGTTATTTGATAAATCGAACCCCTTCTAGTATCTTGTATTTTAAGTCTCCTTATGAAGTTTATATGGTTCGGCTCCTTCGTATGATCATCTACGTATTTTTTGGTGTCTGTGCTATTCGTATGATTTGAAATCCCGACATGATAAATTTGCTAGCAGGAGCAGAAAATGTATCTTTGTTGGGTATCCACTTGATAAAAAGGAATGAAAACTGTATGATTTGGAGACTGATGAATTTTTTGTGTCCCGTGATGTTACTTTTTATGAAAAAGAATTTCCTGGGTGTGGCTCTGCTAGCGAGATATCTTCTGCGACACGCCATACATCTGTTGCGGTGCCAGGAGACGATATAGAGGCTTTTGGGATGGTGCCAGCTATGGTTGCTGAGGCCAGAGTAGTTGCTGGTGGCTCGGCACCGATTGACGAGGATGCACAGGTAGATGCAGAAGTATTGACAGGAGAGTCCGCCGGGGGTGATGCAGATACTAATGCTGATACAGGGGATACAGTGTTGCCAGAGGTGCCCGACGAGGTAGTATTGGGAAGAGGAATGAGAAAGAAATCACAGCCAGTACGATTACAGGATTTTATGACGAATGCTGTTCGAAGTAAAAGTCCCCCATTCACCACAGTTCATCTGTTCCCGTCACTTCCTCAGGTACTTCGTATCCTCTAACACAATTTCTAAGTTATGACATATTTACTGCTGGACACAGAGATTTTCTTGCATCTATCACTGCAGGTGTTGAACCTACTTCATATCGCCAGGCCTCGCGAGATTCAGGCTGGTGCGCGGCTATGCAAACTGAAATACAGGCTCTGGAAGATAATGGGACATGGAGTCTTGTCGATTTACCTCCTTGGAAGAAAGCATTGGAAAGTAGATGGGTGTACAAAATAAAGTACAAATCCGACGGCAGTGTTGAGCGCTTAAAGGCACGGCTGGTTGTTCGGTAATCATCAGGTTGAGGGAATCGACTATTCAGAGACATTAGCCCCGGTAGCTAAGATGCCTACAGTTCGGACGTTCTTGGCTGTTGCAGCTGTGAGAGGCTGGACTTTGCACCAGATGGATGTGCACAATACTTTTCTTCATGGAGATATGACACAAGAAGTGTATATAAAGTTGCCGCCAGGTTTTTCGTATAGTGAACCCAATAAAGTGTGTCGCATGCGTAAGTCTCTATATGAATTGAAACAGGCACCACGTTGTTGGGTTGTTAAGCTTGCTGCTTCTCTGATATCCTATGGATTTATTCAATCTCATTCCGATTATTTCCTTTTCTATCTTTTTAAAGGGAAGGTAGAGTTGCATGTTTTGATCTATATGGATGATGATTGTGTCTCGTAATGACACAGGTGCTTTAGATGCTTTCAAAAAGTACCTTAGTTCTTGCTTTCACATGAAGGACCTTAGTGTGTTGAAGTACTTCTGTCACGACCCGATCCCAACTAATTGGGTCGACTCGGATCATGCCCAGCCTGCACCGTTGTTGAGACGGCGGCAGTAAGCTGTTCAGTAGCAGGTAACCATACAACAACATTATAATTTGTCACAACTCAACATCGGAAAATTTAAAACTTTATTAAACTTTTACATGAAATAAAAGATACAACTTAAACCATTTTTTTATACATCATGAATAAAAGAAAACTCTAGGTAAACAGCTCAGCAATCTCGAATTCCTCGTCTTGGGATCGCGTAACAAAGCCTCATCAGTGATACCTAAAATGTTGGGTCTCCAGTCAGGAGGGAGCAAAGTACAATTACGAATATCCAATAATTCAAATAATAATTTGAAATTTGCAATGTTAAACAATTTGAAATACTTTAACAATATTTTTCACAATTCTACAATTGAAAACAATGTGATTTGAGTAGGTAACGAACTATGACCGGCTTGGGATGATTCAATTATATCCTAATGATACTGTCCGGCCTATCCTCGTGTATAGGAGGAATCAGCTCGCACAATCAATGATACAATAGGGGTATTGGTCATAGACGCTACACTACTCCCCCAATATCCCGAGTCAATCAGATTCAATCAATGAGTCAATATTCGAACTCTAGGAGAGAGTTCCGTGTAGCAATGTGGTTTAAAATTGCAATAAAACAATTACTAGATAAATTACCAAATAGACATAACTGCACTTGCCTTTGTTTTAGAATGACTGGATAGACGAGTCGGTACCGAAGAGGAACGTCAGTTGTAACTTCGAGTTCCTACAGTTGAGAACTCGACTTAGATCCTTGAATAACCAGACTAAGTGTGCTAGTTGCAATCTCTAGTAGACCTGTCCTAGTCAGGTTTTAAGTTGTATTTATTTACAGCTAACGATTACGTCGCAACTACGTGCGTTGATTAACCGGTTAATTAGATTATTTGGAAAATCACGAGAATCGATTACAATTTTGGAAAACTTTGTGTTTTCATAATATGTATATAAAATACAGTTTCTTTTAGTGACAAACAGTAAATTAATAATATTTTATTTATTTTAGCTAAACTCGTATTTAAGCCGTAAATTACGTCCTAACTACGAATATGAAATCAATCCAAACCACCCAAATTACATCCACCAGAAAAGAAAAGAAAACAAACTACGCTACACCAATACATGGGCACAGCTACTGGTCCTAGGGTGGGCTTATGCCCGATACATCTTTCTTTTACATTAAATAAGAAAATGACTGAATTATTAAATAAAATGCAGAATTTAAATGACTATAATATTTAGCCTAAAAATAAAATAATAATAAAAGAAAACTAGGAGTCTCAGACTCGGTCCTTTTCCTCAAAATTCGGTTTATGCCTCAACGTCCGGTCGGACCGGTGCGTTTGCATTTCGCCGGGGCCCACAGACCGGTACGGTCGTCGCCCGAAAATCGGTTTAGAAAATCATTTTCGAAAAGCCAGTTTTTGAAATCAATTAAAAATATAATTTGTAAAAATTGGGCAGCACTTCCTCTATTCCGGGACAAACCCAAAACTGGGAAGCGCGCCAACAAACACCTGCAAAATGTCCCAAACCAGAGAAAACCCATTTCCAACCAAAATGGTCCACAAAAATATCCACCAAAATTCCAACACCACAGAAATAATTCCCGAAAAGTCGGGAATCCAATATCAACCAATTCACACCAACCCAGCAAGTAAAAACACAGGAAAATCAAACTAACGCAGCTAAACGAAAATTATAACGCAGCTATCCGGATTCCCGAGAGGGAACCGGGGGACCGATCTATCATCATCGACTCACGGGAGGGACGAACTACTCTGATTATCCAGAAATTACCCATGTCCGTTGGTCGGGGAGCCGCGGGACAGAACTCGGGAACGAAATTGGAAAGCAACGATCCACGGGAACCACGACCGAGAGTGCAGACAACGGAAACAGAACCCGTGGGAAGCACGGAAAACTCGCGGAAAGCAGCGGAGCTCGGGACAGAGCCGCTGGAGGCGGAGCCGAGGTGGATCGGACAGCGACGAAGGGGCGTCGGTGCCGGAGGGTGCGCACAGGGCGGTCGGCCTGGGCACACCGAGAGGTACGGTCGCCGGACGGCGGGCGACGGTCAGCGCCGGCCGGAAAGACCACGCGGGGCGGCGCCAAGGGCGCTGGAGGGAGGTCGGCGGGGCGGATCCCGCGGGGACAGCGCGGCCGGAGGGTATCCGCGCGCTGGGTCGGCCGGCAGGAGGGGCGCACAGCCAGGGGCTTCGCCGGAGTGGCGGACAGGGACAGCGCGGGCGCGCGCCGGAGGGGGGAGCAGGTCGCCGGCGGGAAGCCGCGCGGACGATGGTCGGGGTTCTGCCGGCGGGTCGCCGGGCTGGCTGCGGCGGAAGGAGCCACGGACGGCCGCGAGAGGAGCGGGCTCGGGGAGGAGCACCGCCGCTGCGGCGGTCGGGATGGCCGCGAAGGGCAGCGGCAGACGCGGAGGGTGGCGCGGAGGTCGGCCGCGGGAGTAGCTCGCCGGAGAAAGGGGTCTCGGGAGGAGGAGGGTTTGCTCGGTTTAGGGCTAGGGGGGTGGTTTTAAATGAACGTGGGGGAGTGGGGTGAGTAAATAGAGGGAGATGGAGAGTTGGGGAGTTGATGGGTTGGGAGTTACAAGAGAGTTTTCTTTTCCTTCTGTTCGTGAGTGAGGTGGGGATGAGGAATGGAGTAATTAAGGGAGTAGTGGGGGTTGGGTGGTTCACGTGGGTGATAGGGAGAAATAGGAGGAGAGGAAGAACGGGGAAAAATTACTTGCTCGTGGACAGCAAGTGCTGGTCCTACGGGACCAGCAAGGACCAAGCAAAATTTTTTTTATATTTATTAAACCAGGTCAAAATTAGAATTAAGAAAGAGAGGAATGGGATTGGGCTCAGGCCTGGGTCTGGGCTCAAAATCCAAAAATCCAAGTTGATTATAATTTTCAAAATTCTTTTCACCCAAGAATAATCAATAATAATATTAATAATAATAATTTGAAAACGTTTTATTTACGAATACGAAAATTCTAATTAAATAACTAGCTAAAGAAACTGGGTTTCACAACTTCCTTGACATAGAGGTGGCTCGGAGTGCAGAAGGAATTTCCTTGTGTCAAAGGAAGTATGCTTTGGACATCATTTCAGAATGCGGCTTGATGGGGTCTCGACCTGCTGGCTTTCCCATGGAGCCTAATCACAAGCTGGCAGAATTCGACTAGTCCAAAGATGGCGGATGCAGAGTCTTATCGGAGGCTGTGTTGGAAGGTTGATTTATCTATCGTTTACTCGCCCTGACTTAGCCTATGCTGTGCATATCTTGTCTCAATTCTTACAGGAGCCTCGACAAGATCATTTGGCATGCTGCTTTGAGAGTTGTCAGATATCTCAAACATGACCGGAACAGAGTATTCTTTTGAAAGCTGATTATGATCTCCGTCTTTCTGGTTGGTGTGATTCCGACTGGGCCAGTTGTCCCTTGACTCGCCGCTCTGTTACAGGCTGGTTGGTGTTTCTGGGGGGGGGGGGGGGGGGGGGGGGGGGGGGGGGGGGGGGGGGGGGAGTCTCCTATTTCTTTGAAGACCAAGAAGCAATCAACTGTTTTTCGATCTTCCGCTGAAGCTGAATACCGATCTCTTGCTGCGCTTATTTGTGAGTTGAAATGGTTTGAAGGAGTTATTGGTGTGTTTGGGTGTTCGCCAGGAGTCTGCTATGTCGGTGTATTGTGACAGTCAGTCAGCCCTGCACCTGGCTCAGAACCCGGTATTTCATAAGCGCAATAAGCATATTGAGGTGGATTTGCATTTTATTCGCGATGCTATTCGAGCTGGCACCATAATAGCCTCGCATGTCCCTACTTCTTCTTAACTAGCTGACATCTTCACCAAGCCTCTTGGAAAGCATGTGTTTGATTCTTCCCTTTTCAAGTTGGGCATTTGTGACTTGCATGCTCCAACTTGAGGGGGTGTTAGATTATATTTGTAACTATGTAAATATGGACCATAAGTCCAATCATGTAGATCCTATATATATTGTAATCAGCCCCCATCAATGAGAATAAGGCATTATTATTTCCTACATCTACGATGGAAGAAAATCCATGCCCAATCAAAGAGCTAACAACAGCAACAGAAACAATAGGCAGAGAAGAGGAAGGAGAAGTAGTAGTACGTAGTTGAAGAAGGCTTTGAGAGCAACCACTGCTCAAGAGGAGCCCAACACTCACCTCCAGCCACCTTGCCATGGTTGGAGCCAAAGTGTCACATATCGAGAGCTTGGACTATGAGTACAATATAAACAGCCTGATCTCCCTCCAAATTAATTTTCTTCTGACAATTAATTGAGAATCTCTGTGATGAATGGTTGTTGTGTTTTTACGAATCATGATCAACGAGAATGGCCTGTTCAAGCACGACTGGCGCAGCCGGTCCAAGGACGAGGTCCTCCAGTACATCTTTCTCAAGTGGACGCTGGCGTTCCTCATCGGCCTCCTCATCGGAGTTATAGCCTCACTCATCAACCTCTGCATCGAGAACGTCACCGGCTTCAAGATGATGTATGTGGCTGATTATGTGAAAAAAATAAATGTTAGCCTCTGCACATCTTCACTACATATGTTTGATTCCAAGTTTTCTTGATAATTAGTACATATGAAGACTGAAATTGGTTGATCGTGATGTGATGCACAGTTATGTGGCTGGCTTCCTATACTTCATGGCAGCGACGCACGGGGGAGGGGGGTCAGGCCGGTGCAGGAGGGGGGTGTGTGGTGAGTGGGAGGGTGGGGAAGTTGAATAGGGAAGAGGAGAAGGGTAGGGTATTTTAGGGATTTATATTTTTTTTAGTGAAAAATTTAAACACTGTGTTGACAGAGGGTAGCAAGCTGAAAATATTAGTTGGAAGAAGTATTAGTTAGTACTTATCAAAATTGAGGATATTAAGTTAAAAATTTGAATAGTTGAGGATATCAAGTTGTAATTTAGCCAAAAAAAATAAGCACTTGCAGAACTAAAAACATATATAAGAACTAATGAGTTACTCCTTCATTTTTTACGTCCGGATATCAAGTTGTAATTTAGCAAAAAAAAAAAAAAAAAAAAAAAAAAAAAAAAAAAATGCAGAATTAAAAAACATATATAAGGACTAATGAGTTACTCCTTCATTTTTAAGTCCGAAATACACATTTCAGGTTCCAGTGCCCATTTAATAACAGCACGTGGGACCCATGGATTCCAACCGCTACATAGCCGACACATATTGGGAGGACAGAAATCAGTGGGAAAGAAAAAATTCAAAAGAAAGCTCCGGTGATCATAGGAGTAGAAAGAAACACAACCACGTGGCTTACGAGAAGGAGCGTTTACAAAAATACTCCTGTCCTCCTCAAACCCGGATTGCTGAATAATTTCTCCACAGGCTGAGCAACTAATTATGCACAAACCCCTAGAAAGGGAATATTTACACTCCCTACCCAACCTTATTCTGCCGTCGCCGGTGGCGGCGGCGGAACTGCTCGATCCGACGGCTCTCCTCTCTCCGGATCCGAATTTCCGGTTTGGATTCCGATCAAGAACCGTCGGATCGACGACATACGTCGGTGTCCCGGTAACTTCACCGGAACAGCTCCGCTACTCGTTGATCCCGATCCCGATTCCACCGGAATCTCGATCCTCACTTCCCGACTTCCCGGATCAGGATCCGAAACCGGCAGCTCGAAAACTGCAGGATCTGCTGACAAATCCGGCTGCACCGCCGGAGCCGGCGGTGACGTCACCGCCTCGACCGCGCACCGGCACAGCGGACACGTGCTGTGGGAGCAGAACCACATGTCGATGCAGTCGACGTGGAAGCGGTGGCCGCACCGCGGGAGCACGCGCACCTTCTCCCCTCGTCGAACTCGTTGATGCACACGGCGCAGTCCGCCTCCTCCTCCGCGTCGCCGTCGCCGGCGGAGAATACTTCGACGGCGAGGGAGTTGAGCACCTCCTTTTCGAGGCCACGTGGAGCGGAGCGTTGGTTCTGGTCCTCTGACGAGGCGGCTTCGGAGAACAAGCGGCTACGGCGTCGGCGGCGGTCGTAGCGGCGGCGGACGTGCCAGCGGACGTAGAGGTGGAGGAAGAGTATGAAGATGACGATCGCGAAGAGGACGGCGATCCCGGAGAGCATGATCTTCCGGCTCACGACGTAGCCACGTGCCGGGCTGACGGTGGCTGGGGGGATCGGGTTACCGCCGTGTTCGGATCCATTTCGTTTAGGGAGGTGAGGGGAATCGAGGTGCTCAGTGTGGTGTTATATAGAGCATTTAGACTGTGATGGCTGGACGGAATGACCGATATGCCCTCTTATTAATTTTAATTAATTCTCAGATCCGCTGCGGATATTGTGGGCACCGGGACTGAGGTCTACATCCACGTATGCCCACGTCGTGCCATGACGTGTCCGTTGGATCTGAAAACAAGTCGTATGCCTACCTACGTCGGGTTTGTTGCATTTTTCTTACCATTGTTTATAAGGATATTTTAACAAATACTTCCATTCCAAATGATAAAATTAGCATATGCCTCCACTATTTTTTTAATTAGTAAATACTTCCATCTTTGTGTAAAACAACAACAAAAATTCAAAAATAGTGGAGGTATATCTTAAATATTTTACTCTTCCGTACAAAAAATGAGAGTATTTGGTAGGTAAAAAAATAGTGGGAGGTCTATGCTAGTATCAAGATTTATAATGGGGGCATATGCTAAAATATCCCTTGTTTATAGGATGGGTTTGGGATAAGCAGGTTTTGGAAGCTTCTCTAAAAGTCTACTAGCTTTTCAATATTTTTTAATAAGTTGTTATTGGAAATATTTAGTAATAAAGCCTCACATGATAGTTGATATAGGATTTGTCTTCAAATTGTTCAACATTAGTGTTTAGATTTGAAATCATCGTTCATCAGCCTACATGAATAGTAGTTTGAAGACTCAAACGTTAATGTTGAACAATTTGAAGATCTAAGTCCTAATAGACTAAATAATCCTTATTATTATCATGGAACTGGATCAATCCGAACTGAATTGTATGCTGGTATAGGCTGGCTTATTGGAGGCTATTTATCATTTTTTTTTTAAAATCGGTTCAAGATAGAGCATTCGATTTTTTTTTCCCAAAAGCTTATTTGTTTTTTTTTCTCAATGCCAGGTGAACCTCCATTTACACTTGACTTATTTATTGTGCACTAGAGATGACCATTCGATTTATTCGATTTCAATTAAATCAAAATAGTCATGATTGAATAAACGAAACTTAAAAAACTAAAATCGAACGGAAATTAACCATAACCAAAGTCGAGCCGAACCGATTGTCAATTCCTTTTACACGTTTAAATTATTTTATTATTTAATGGATTGTTCGAAAGTGAAAATTATGATAAAATTATATTTAAAAGTATAATTTTATAGTTATCTTTGTTGTATTTTAAAGTTGGACTACCTATAAAATTACCAATTTTGATTTTTCATAGGATTGTTATTTTCAAATATAGACATTTTTAATAATAAAATATACATATAGTGGATGTTAATTATAAAATTGTGTAAGACTTAATTGGTTATCGATTTTGGTGCGAAATTGTATACTCGTATTTAGCATTGCCAAAGTCGAATCAATTTTTTTTTTCAATCCCAACCGAATGTTATTCGATTCGATTCAATTCTTGGTGGAAAACCAAATAATGTTCACGGCTACTCTACACCCACTCCACTTTTTCACTTGGCTTCTATTTGGTTTGGTGGAAAAAAAAGAAAAAAGAAAAAAAAAAATATATATAGAAACATAGTTTCACCTACATTCGAACTCGTTCAATTTTTTATTTCCTTCCAATCTTTGGCAACCAGCTAAACAGTCATTGAATTGTAAATCACTGACTATGGTAATTGAGCGTCAGTAAAGCCAATGTCCATGTGACCAATAAATTGGGACAGTTAGGCCACGGAGAATTGAAATGTGCGTCCAACTTCCAACGACATAAGCGGTGTCAACAACCATATCTCGTGTCATTATCCACCCAAATCACAATGTTAAAGCATCCCGTTCCTTTTTAGTAATAGCTCGACACAGGCAGACTCGTTTCTGAGCAAGTAGTTACACGATCGCACATGATAAAAAAAAAAAAGGAATATACCAAATTTTAGGGGTGCAACTCGGGCGGGCCAAATCCGAACCCGATCGGGTAAACCCGTTAATGGGTTGGGTTATGGTTGAAGATATTTGGGTTCGGGCTTGGGCTCGGATTAAAATATTTGAACCCGATCAAAAATAGGGTTGGGCTTGGGTTCATGTGTTGGGTAACCCGAAGAACCCGAAGAACCCGAAACCCGACATACATATAATTTATATATATATTGTTTCATACTACTTAAATAAAAAGTTGAAACTATAATTTTTTTTTCACCCGAACTCTTCAACTCTTTGTCCTAAATCTCATTTCAGTTTTATTTTGTAATGATTGAGGCTTGATTGCTATTTGATTATGCATTTAATATTACACTTGTTTAAAATTATTTCAAATATCATATTAGAGTCCGATAAACCCGATGGACCCGACCCAACCCGAGCCCAACCGATCCTCCGGGCTTGGTCTTGGGCTTCATATGTCGAGTCCGAAGTCGGGTCGGGCTTGGGCTTGGACTAAGCTTATGATCTATCGGGTTGGGCTCGGGTTGACCTCAAACCCGACCCAACCCGCCCGAGTTGCACCCCTACCAAATTTTTAACTTTCGTATATATAATTTATGTAAAATTTCTATTTTAAGGTTTTTTTTTTTGAGGGTGTCCACTTCTTAATGGTGCTTGAAGGCATGCCTCCAAGGGGGCTCGAACCCGCGCCACTGCGCCGGGGTGCTCCACCGTTCCCAATGGGCTACGGCCACGGGGACTCTATTTTAAGGTTTCGATCTACCTATTTTTAAAAGAGCCCTTCTAAACAGACCATGTGGACGATCGGAAGTGCGGACATAAGCCATACGTCTGTGTCCGATTAGTTGAGCCCATGCACTGATGTTAGTAGGAGGATTATTTTTTGTGGGTCTCACGACCAACCATTTGCGGACAACATATGGCGTCGACAACCACACGGTTGCCCATGTCGATTTGTTTAAATAATTTCTTTTAAAAAAAATAAATAATAACAACATGATCCTTAAAGTATCATAAAAAAAAAATTATTTCTTAGAATTGTTAAAAAAAATTTTATTTGTCCATGATCCATATTATATCAGAAATGGCTCTAGACACATGATATGACCGACCGCGTCTCAAAACCTATAAGGGAAAAAAAAAATCACCACAACTTACTTGAAAGAAGAAAACTTTATCGTGGACTCCGAATAACAAGGGATGTCGAAAAATCAAGGGGTGTTGAGAGCGAAGCCGACAGATGATGCTACTCGTCCTCGATACAAAGCGAGATTGATAGTTGAAGGCTACGGTCAGTGGAATAGCGTAGATTATGATGAGATGACACGACCCGCACCCACTTTTGGGATACGAGTACGTGTCCAAGTCCAGACTAAGTCATGGCAAGGAGATTAAACTTAAAGTCTCAATAAATAATTTAAAGATCCACTAGAACTCAAGATAGTCTCAGGAACAAACCCGTTCGAAATACATATAAAAATAATTGGAACTAAAGTCCTCTAAGCCCACTAGCTAAGAATAATACGAAAGGGCATAAGGAAGACATTTGCTACTCTGCATCAGCAGAAGCAATCGGCACATTGTAACGTCAGTGTCACCAAGATACGCACCATAAACCTCGGGACAAACCACTTCGTCTAAAGTTAAAAAATTATTATACAGTCAGGATTGGAGCAAGTCACCATAACACTACACTACACAGTATAATATACAAGCATCACTACAAGAAATATTGGGTTTTACGGCGTGCAAAGTATGTCGTAAAAAGTTTTTACGGCATTCAATGTATGCCGCAGTGAAAGTCGTATTTGCCCGCGTCGTAAAATGTCACTAGTTTTTACGGCATACAATATATGCCGTGAATACACTGTTTGTACGGCATGCAATGGATGTCGTGTATACACAATAAATTACGACATTTCTTGTATGTCGTGGAAAGTATAAACTAGACATCAATTACGGCTTAAAAAGTACTGAATACACATAAATTAGGACTTATTATGCACGTCTTTAATGTACAGATATTATGACATATAACGTATGTCGTAAAAAGTACTGAATACACATAAATTAGGACATATTATGCACGCCTTAATTCTCTTCAATTTAAAAAAAAAAAAAAAACAAATCATGCTTTAATAGTAATCAATTTTACCATTGACAACAAACCACAAAAGAACAAGACGTCATTGATCCAACAAGATATAATTACGAAAAATAATATCAAATGATCCAACAATTATGAAAAATAATAGCTTTCACTTTGACAATAATATGTAATGATCCAAATCCTAAGTTTATCCAGCAAATACGAGAAAGCATAATTTTCACTTAGACAATAATATAGAACGATCTAAATCCAAAATTTATATAGCAATTACGAAAAAGCAAACTTTTACTTAAACATTAATATCTAATGATCCAAACCCAAAATTTATACATCAAAACATAATGTCGGACAACATGAACAAGCCCACCATCTTCTCCAGCATAACCTGCCCTCTGTCTGACAATCTCTCATCCCATGTCTGCAACCTACAACAAAAGCAAAAGAGGTAGTTGATATGAGCATCTTGATTATTCTGTATGAAATGTCGTTGTACTATAGAGATACAAGAAATCTTTTACTGAAAGATGATACACTTCAATATGTAATGGAAGCTAAATCCTTCAACGGGAAGGCACTATAAACAATGGATGGATGGCATCAAAGTCAAGTAAAGGGGTGCTTCATAGGGGTGCTTCATATGAATGCCTGCTTTTATCAAAGCTCTACAGGGACAGGAAAATTAATTTGTATTCTTCTATCTATTATACCAAACTAACCATTTTATGCAATCTACAGACATTTCGTTAATTTCTGACAATATTTATGTTACACAAGTTTATATATGTATACAATAAATTCTGTTTTTGTATCATGTCATCTCCTGGTCTCTAGATCCAGTTCCAGATGATGACCGGTCTAGATCCATATATATATATATATATATATATATATATATATATATATATATATATATATATATATATATATTTCTGGATCCATATATTTATCCAATATAATCACAAATATCATGTCATCATTTGCATTCCTAAATAACATATTGCTATCCATGCAGTATTATATGGGATCCATAATATCATATATGTATCCCGGTATTTTACAGGATCAGGACAGATGTACCCATGGTCTGATCGGCATTGCTTCATGCAACTTATAGTTTGGACACATGAAACCAATTACTGGATATGAAGCACTTATAACAAACATGCTTTAAATTAGCTTCGTATGAGCATGCATGAAGATGGATATTAGCTTTAAATTAGCTTCGTAGTTGCAGACATTCTTAAAAGCACAAAATAGTGGCAGTTGAAGGTCTACTTTTCTTGTAGTGATAGGATTTTAGCCTAGTTATACAGGTTAAATATCTATCATTTTTTGTCTAAAAAAGGTTTGAATAGACAAAGATACTCAAGAGCTTTGTGCTTCACAAGTATTTATTTCCTCCAAGCAACACTAGCACTCAAATTTTCAATCATAAGCCAGAAAGAGGAATTTTCACTCTGTGATAGTTGCATTGAAAGAACTTTATGCTATGCAAAAAATAGTTTAGCAAACAAAATTTATTAATAATTTCTGTTGGATTAAGCCATAACTGTTGAATCAAGAAGTAGCAAAATATGCATGTACAACAAAACCACAAAGGCAAACTAGAAGGTAAAGCCAAATAGGAAGCTTCCGTTTGGGTTTTGGAACATAAGCTAAAGAGAAAACTGGAGGAAACCAGAAGCTGTCTGTTCCAGTAAGGTTACAAAGTTTAGGGGCATCTGTTTTTGTTAAACTATATGTGAAAGTTCTAACGACTGAAACCATTACTAAAATCACCAAAACCGTAGAAACTACGAAAACCGACCTATTCAGAAACACTGATACCCTCGAAACTGCCAATACTGACACTCATAGGAAGGGTCTGAAACTGATAACTTGAACCTTGCTATCCTTTTTCATTACACGAATACGACATGATCTATGCTGCACAAGCACCAGTACGGCACGAAACATACATGAAATTAGTTTTTGTGTGTGCTAATGTTATTTTGAAGTCCGTGCCATGTTTGATATGAGACCTACGCAATGCGACATTAACAAGACAAGGGTTTCAGAGTGCCTGTGCTGATACGATACCTTTTTCATTACACGAATACGACATGATCTATGGTTTTTGTTAGATTGGGATACATGCTGGGCTCACTAGATGCCAAAAAGTTTATATGAAAATTCCTAAAGATCTTGGAGCTACATACCAGTTTTTTTGCCTCTAGGTGGTTTAGGGTATTGTAAAAGCTATCAAGAGAGCTGGGTTCTTCTGACAATAATTGGGACAGATAATATACTAGCACTAAAGGTAAAATTTCCTCATTCATAAAAGTCTGCATACACATTGACAGTTATAGATAATTAGTGATTGTAAAAGTCTGCATACTCATTCATAAAAGTCTGCATACTCATTCATAAAAGTCAGCTTACACATTGAGAGCTGGGTTCTTCCTCATTCAGGGGTTGAGTTCCCACAAGGAGGACAATAGTTAATTAGTGATTGTAACATCCACATTGACAGTTATAGATGTACATATTGAAACATCCACTCAGTTATAGGTGCAAAATAACTGAGTGTGCAAAAATTAAAATTCCTAATACACAATATCAAGCCTGCTATGCACACTCTGCAAGTGAACTTTAGTACTGTCACGCCCCGCTCCCGTAGGAGCGATCGTCCTCGCTAAGGCGTGATGCCGCACGAGCCTAGATTGCGCTCGTGCAAGGCAGTTCCATAACGGCCGATTACATCGGCGGCGACGAGGTCGTCGCACAGAAGTCCCAAGCAGAAACATTGAATACATTGCAGCGGAATTTAAATAAGAACACATGAACACAAGTTATTCAAAAGAAGCTCTTTTATTAATATTGAACACAAGATTACATTTGTGGGCGCAAGGGCCAAATTACAAGTCTTTCATGCTCACTTTTCTCTCATTTTACAATGTCACTCTCTGCTCTCTCTCTTGATTACAATGCTTGAGTCAGCGGAAGCTTCGGAAGGCGATGTCCATACATTATGCCCTGTATAAGTTTTCAGATCACGCGGCCGCACGCTTCGACTCGCCAAGGAACTCCGTGCCTCGACGCATCCAAGCGAGCTCCGCGCCACGAGCTTCTACCTGTGCCTGCACATGAAACACTGTGTGGGTGTCAGTACCACTGTACTGGTGGAGTGAGCTTCTCGCTTACCCATACATAATCGACACGTTTATTTACTTTGTGCAGCTTAAACCCTTTCGATTGTCTTTCTAGTCTTGTCTTAGGATCAGTTTTAAGACTTGACGTCTAACCAACTCGATGTGCAACGACAGGGTCGTGCTACAATACCGACGTGTGTTCCGATCGAGGCAGTGCCTCATCGACTAGGTACTTGACCAAACTTCAACTCGGGACGGCAGGGTCGTGCCACATTCTATTCGCAACTTATACATATTCAAGACGACGCTATGCCGAGGAGCAACTTACGCGAACTCGGCCGTGCCAAGACCTTTGTTTAAACTCAAACGGCTCTAGGCCAATCCTCG
Source organism: Iris pallida (assembly GCA_029216955.1). Taxonomy (NCBI): domain Eukaryota; kingdom Viridiplantae; phylum Streptophyta; class Magnoliopsida; order Asparagales; family Iridaceae; genus Iris; species Iris pallida. Next base: position 21,779 of record JANAVB010001755.1, on the reverse strand, counting down.
TGCCAGTGATTCAAGTGCCAAGGACGGCAGTGGGACGACTCGTGCAGGTCGTGCCTCTAGACTTTGGTTAAACTTGACCGTGCTTCGAGATTGAGGCCGCGCCTCGCAACATATCAAGACTTATCATGCTGTCGCCTTGCGGCCCTTCTATTCGACTCATGAACCAACTTAGACAAGACTTGCCAAACCTAGCATCGATCTCATGGACATCCCGACGCCAATCTATCGTGCCAAGCACGGTGCCTACGCTGCAGCCCAGTCCTAGGCCCAGACTTTGTGTTACCGACTAGACCAGCATTCAAGCTCTAGACTCAATCCAAAGGCATACACGCGGTGTGCCGCTATTGCCGACACATCTACATGAGTGGTCACTAGCAATTTCAAGCTATCTTGGACTGGCTCGTGGGATATCCACCTGTACCAACACGGGTAGCTAGCCCGGCGGGGTGGAACTCTCCCATTGCGGTCATCCAGCATCCTACTTTGAGCCACACTCGCTTCTTCCAGGCCGAATGATCCCAGCGCCCCGGTGATCACTCGAGAAGACTACACCTTGTCGACAAGTTGCCCAATGACCATGCATACTCGATCTATCCAGTCTATCCAGTCCTTTCTTAACATGACCATGCATTCCTTCTTTCTATCAAGACTTAACGAGACTTCCAAGTCAGGGGAACGATCTCGTGTGCGGGACATATCATGACTTAGAGAGACTCCCAAGTACGGGACCGATCTCGACGACAACAAGTCGCGTGGACTTTCTTTGTTCGTGGCAAGCATTTCACTAAATCGACCGTAACTCGTGCCTTAGACAGGCCTGGTTCTATAGGCGACGCTAACGCTCAAGTCATAGACTTATTCGACGAGCCTTGTTCTCAAGGGACTACGCAACTTGACAACCGCAGATAGAGCAGGACAATGCTAGAAATGGCTTTGATAGCCCAGCACAACACTTGTCTAACTTATTCAGGCGACGACTTGACGAGCGAGGGCTAGCCGAGCTCTGCGTCGAGGGAACGTGCTCGGCACGGGATCGACTTGGACAACCAACTTTTCGGGTGCCTAGACTTAAGCCAACGAGCCGTACGAGACGACTTAACTTGCGGGACGTGCGAAGACTATGCCAAGCCTTGCGGGACGGAACCGTGCATGCTTTGTTAAGCATTCATGCGGGCGACGCCTATGACTTAGGCTGATTTGAGTATCGGGGGCAACATGACGGGACCGTGCATGCTTTAACAAGCATTCATGCGGGCGACGCCTAAGGCTTAGGCTATTTCAAGTGTTGGGACAAAACAACGGGACCGTGCATGCTTTACGAAGCATTCACGCAGACGACGCCTAGGACTTAGGCTATTTCAAGTGTCGGGGCAACTTAGCAATTTAAGCCAACATCCTTCTCCCAAGCCACGGGGTCGAAGGATCGAGTGTCATTTGAAAGCACGCTGAGCCGACTTCTATGCAGACCGTGGGACCATTTTCCATGTTCTAGGACATTCCGACCCGACGGGATTATTCCCTTAGCTATGTTGGTGCGTAGCTTTTAGATTAGCCTACCAGTGCAAGTTGAAAATATTACGAGTTATTAAGTGAAGGCTAAGATGAAGCAAGTTCACCGAAACTCCCCCACCTGTGCGAGGAGTCGCCTCGGACGAGCGAGCCTTCGAGTAGCCATTGCAAGGCTAAGTTCCAACGCCGTCGGCGTTTCGATTCCTCCGATGACTTTACGGGACGGGACACTACAAGTACTAAGCAGGAGAACAGATATCAATTTATAATTATTGTCTGTAAGCATTTAGGCTCAGCTCAATAAATAGAATATGTGACAAGCTACAATGTGTATCACCCCAGGAAACAGCATATCGAGAGAGAAAATTCCAACCAGATCCATTTCAACAACTTTTAAAAGGTTTCACAACCCAATCAAAGGAAAAAAAAAATCAAGTCAATCGTAAACATACCACTGTTAAGTAAAGAAGCAGTTAATTATCCTCCATCGTATTAGGAAAGTATTAATTGATGCATTTCCCACATGTTATTTTGTTCACTTTGAAGGTGACATAAGATGCAAAAGTAGAATCAAATGATATGTGCTCAACTTACTTTCTGCAATGATTGAGGCATGAAGATTTAGAGTTAGAATGGAACCTCAATGGAGCTAATGGACTGAATATGGAAGAAGCTAATATTGATGCGCTCACTGCAGAAATTTCAGCAAACAAGAAGGAATATTTACATGTCAGAAAATTAAAGAGGAGATAATCATGCATATGAGGAATAAATTGGAACATAGAAAAGAGATCAGAAAATAGCACGCCTTCGGCTATGCTTCAATAATAACATGATAAGTTCCTGTGAAATTGCCAATCTCCACCAAAATTGTGTAAATATTACCTTACCTCAAAAGGACACAAACTACTAGTCGAATTTGATATACTTGATAGGCCACGCGATCGTACTTGATAAAGCCTCATGTAGGAAAAAAAATTCACGGGTCGGCCGATATAAAGTCAACCCATAATCAATTACTTCATGCACCCAAACTTTATAGCACTCTTGTCCTAAGCCACATGATGGACCAAATCTTTGGGATTTGTAGATGCAATCTCGCCAATTGCCACAACTTCTAAACCTGTTCCCAATTCAACAATTTGCATTTTGTCCCAGTGTTAGGAGAACTTGGAATTTTTTATTTACTTCTTCCTCCTTGTTTCAGCTCTCTCACGATTGTCAGAACTTTCAACCCCATAGTTTGAGTTAGCCTTGCTCACCGGGTTTGAGTTTGCAGTTTGCTACATGAATGAAAAATACATTAACTATTGAACAAGTTGGTTCATAACAAAGAATAAAGATGTGTCGAAGTAAAAAAAAACTTACAGTGTTATCATTCACAACAACCTTGTCAACAATGCTTTTACATAAGCTTTTAATTCATTAAACTCATTTTCTAATCTACTGAATTTATCCCGATGTTATTTTTGGCCATCTACTTTTAAAGGAGTCGCACCAAAACCAAGTCCTCTTACTTTTCCTCTTCGTTCAGGGCCAATTACTTTTGAAACTGCATCGTCTTGAAGAGAACTTTTTCTAATGGTGTCGCTGACTTATGAATATCTTCTACTTCATCCTAAAACAAATAGAACAATAGATAATTTAGAACGTTATAAGTGAATAACCAAATGATAAAATAAATAGACGAAAACAAACCAGAATTTTTTGAGCCTCTGAACTCAATGTACCAGTCTTCCTCTCATGTCCTTGATCCAAAATCACAATGTGTATTGAACTAGGATTATCACTTTATTGACGCTGTAATACATGTTTTGAGTTAACAAAAGATGAGTAAAAATTAATAAGGCGGACAAAGATGAGTTACCATTTCTTCCTCTAGATGAGCATATCCCTTACGGCTCGTTGTATGCAACAAAATTTGACTTTTCCTCATCTTCTTAAACTTTTCACTCGTTTCCTATATATTTGAAATCTGTGTCATATAGCAATAATAATTATTAAGAACAAAACATATAATGAAACCAACAATACTTACCTTAAATTCGGGAGCACTTCTCTTCATTACAAAAGCCTTACAATCTTTAAAGAAGTGTACATTGTCAGGTTTTATGAGGGCTATTGCTCGTGGTAGACCTACAACTTTTGCTTGCTCTATCACACCTTTCATCAAATTAGATTTATGATCACGCCAATATCTTCTAACTTTTGGAATACATATGTCTTGTGGCAGCCATCAAGTATGAATTTTTGCTATAAGAAAAAGATAGCCAACAATAAAAATATAAGTACATAACTACATCTCAAAAACACATAATTATGACATAGAAAAATATTACCGTGATGCTCTCCCATATTTGATGTTTAAAATCATCAGAAAGATCTGTCCATTTATCCATTGTCACTGGAACTAAATCTCTCGTTGTCGATCCTAAAAACAAGCAAATTCAGCTGTAGTATCTCCAATTGGTTGACCCCTGTCATTGAAATCGACCGGAACAAGATTTTTTTCATAAGAATATGATCCATTCTTGATTTACCCCTAGTTTTCTTCTTCTCAGGTACAGTAGAACTTGACTGATTTTGGTCATTTGGTATATTATGTGCCATGTTAGATGGAGAGTTAGAGTCTCCATTTGATATTCTTACACATTCATTTCCTCTTTGCATGGAAACCGATATGGAAGCTAAACGTTGTTTTCTCCTCTTTTAGCACCTTTTTTTGAACACTTCATATAAGAAGCAAATAATAAGAACTATAAGTTTTTCACCAAGATATTATTAAAAAGGATTATAAAGACAAATGTAGCTTACCTCACCAGATCGACATGTTCACAAGTTTCTGAATAGACCTACAACAGCCTCTGGGTCAGATGACCTGCAGAAAACAACCAAGAACTTAAATATAAATAAATCAAAGAGTGAATAAAGATGTTAATGGCCTCTGGGTCATCATCACTATGCCCTGCTGTTAAGCCAAATAGTGAGATGGGACCCCTCCACATGGCTCTGCCTAGCCAATATGGCCTGGTGCCACACTGACACAGGCTTGCCAATAGTTAGCCATTTGTTGAATTATTACCTTGCATTAACATCAAGCATTAGAACAAGTAACATTAATGTGTGCTTATATCATCATCACAAAAAAAAACTAGTGTTTCAGGAAATCGATTTGGTTTTATGCCATAAAGATCTTCTACATGTAAATACTAAGAGAGAAGAAAAAAAATAATTTGGTTTAACTAAGCTGGTTTTCATTTATGTTACTGTGGTACGCATGCTTAGATGTGTCGTTACAATTAATGGAGGTCTCAACTTCAAGTGTTGTATGTATTCTAAGTTAACATATTGACTATAGAAAGCAAAGGTGCTGAAGGAAATATTTGAAACAAGTTGCGAGAAGAGGCATCTTGTCTCAACAAGACTTTGATAACAGAAAGGGGCTGACATGCATCCTCTCTTTACTCAAGATCACAAATGTGACATAGAAGGGTATACTTTGGTGTTATCTAAAGTGAGAGGACCTTGCTTTTAATTATAAGGGAAAAGAGCTGACCAGCCCTCTCTTTACTCGATTCAATTGCATGCCCCTTAAGTACTTAAAGATGACAGATCCGTAATTGTCATCTTCAAGTACTTAAGGTGCACGCAAAATGTTGCCAGTTTAATGAAAGACCGATATCCTTTCTTTACTCACAGGTAAACCACACCCGATGAACGTAAGATTACTGATCTATACCATATGAATTAGGGAAAAAGTATTGTTGTACCACTTTAGAGGATTTATGAAGCGCATATATTGAAGGGAATGAGTGAAGTATGCATAAAGAGCATGCAATTGTGTGTGTACCTGCGTGGGAAGGATGCTTGCAATATTTATCAGCTTTGAATTTTGATAGTAGTATGACTACTTTTTAGCGCTAAGTGCTTTTGTTAAATATTTGAGAAATACTCATCTTATTCACTTGCAACTACCTCCATTGCTTATATCATCATAACTGACTGTTTGACACGCATTCCCTTCAAGAAGGAATTTTTTTTTTGTGGAATAACCTTAATTCTGTCATCTCTTTCTTTCTTTCTTTCTCGACAGCATATCTGAGGCTATATATATATAGCTAACCCCCATTCACTAATTGGACTGATACATAGATAGGTTGGGGACTGACTTCATATGACTGAACTTATAGACTGACTCAGGTGGACTGACTAGTGCAAGAGAGTAAAAGTGACCATTTATGCATTTTCTGTTTAATCCAACAAAAAAATTATTTTTTGGGATAATCATAATTATGATTCGTATAAAAATAGTAATTATTTACCTCATCCGAAGTCACCTTCTCACAATCAAGCCTTACATAACCTTCACCATCAAGATTCGGATCAAGTTGTAGTACATCTAATGGTGCGCATGGCATGTACGTACTCTCTTCAGAACTTTCTAACTCTTAAAAACCTCGTGGTGGTGCTCTTAGAACAACATACCAATGGGATGCATCGGTATCTCTTGAATAAAATACTTGCTTTGCTTGTGAAGCTAAAATAAACGGATCTCTTTCAAATTGACTTTGCCCTTGGTGAAGGTTAACCAATGTAAATCCCTCTTCAACTTTGACACCATTTTCTATGTTTGCCCAATCACATTGAAATAAAGGAACCTGAATATTGTAGTAGTCAAGCAAAATTATGTCTCTAATAACTCCGTAATAAGTTACACTTCCAGTGACAAGAGATGTCTCTTGCACTAGATCGACAAATTGTTTCTGCTTCAATTAAGACACCGCTGTTTTATGTGCTCTTTTCTGTATCTTTTGTATGAAATCGATGACCATTGATGACATAACCTGAGAATGACATTACATTTTCTCGGCCCACATGCTAGCCATCTTAGTGTGCTCGACATAGTGTCAACTTGGCCTTTTAACCTTATTTGCTAGCCATCCTATGAAAGCCTCTGTATGTCTTTTTGTAACAGACTTTCATTCTTCAAAAGACGCCTATCCAAATGCTTAAGTTCCTCTAGATGCATTCTGATATTAAAGTATAGGTAAATGAGAACTCAGAAAGTGAAAATTTTAAGTCAAAAGAATTATTATTGGTAGAATACTTACTTAATGTATGGTTCGACTTCAGAACTGTTAAACAAAACAGTACGATGGGCTATCTCTAGCATGTCAGAGGACATACTCATTGTTTTTTCTTTAGAAATTGGTCTCCCTTCTCGGCTAGTTTCATTCTCAAGATCATCATTGCGTCTATATTGAGCTCCAATTTCAACACTTGCTTTAACCCACTACAAAAACTTGAACACTCTTCCGCAAGATATCTTTCTGCTATACATCCTTCAGGCCTTGAACGATTTCTAACATATCCTTTTAGTACCTTCATAGATCTAATTAAAAGCAAATCTTAGAAGAGAATAGAATAATTCATTAGTTTATTTTAATTTAAAATATATATTATTACCTCTCAAATGGGTACATCCAACGAAAATGTACCTCCCACCAATTCGAGCTTCTCGTGCAAGATGAATTGTGAGATGCACCATAACATCAAAAAAGGATGGAGGAAAAAACCTTTCTAACAAGCACAAAGTTTCTGCAACTTCAGTTTCTAGTTCCTCCAATCTGTTTTTATCGATCACTCTTTGACATAATTCATTAAAAAAATGAACAAAGTGAAATATTGCAGTTCTCGTACCCTTTGGTAGAAGTCCTCTTAATGCTACTGACAAGACTTGTTGGAGTAGAATGTGACAATCATGAGACTTGAGATTTATAATCTTGGTATCTTGCAATGACACATGATTTAAATGTTGGAGCCGTAACCATCAGGTAATCTTAAATTTGCAATTCTTGCACAAAATAATTGCTTCTCCGACTTTGATAAATTAAAAGAGCCCGCTGCCCATCGAAATTTATTTCCAATTTCTTCAGCATGTAGTTCTTTTCTTATGCCCATTTCTTCCATATCTCTACGAGAACTTAGTCCATCCTTTGTTTTCCCATTTATACTCAAGAGTGTGCCAATGATGCTCTCACAAATGTTCTTCTCAATATGCATCACATCCAAATTGTGTCGCAATAGCAAACTCTGAAACATCATATAAAAAATTATATTCATAAATGAAAAGAAAACTTATTTTCAGAGAAAGAGATACATAAAGAGATAGGGTAATGATAGTACCTTCCAATAAGGTAACTCAAAAAAAATCGATTTCTTCTTCCAAGGCCATATTGTATCAATGTTTGGCTGTTGTTGCTTCTCTTCCTTTTCTTCTTTTCTTTTTTGGTTTTCCCAATTATTGACATGGTTCTTTACCACATCAAAAACTTCTGAACCTGTTAGTGCTCTAGGCTTCCTTCTATGTTCTTCATTTCCATCAAACCAAGATTTTTTTAATCGAAATAGATGATTGTGGGCAAGAAATCGTCTATGGTTCATATATACATGCTTCTGACAATGAGTCACCATCTTGAAGATGTCTCAATTCCACATATGGGACAAGCTGCTCTACCCTTTGTGGAATATCCAGATAAATTTCATAGGCCGGAAAGTCATTTATTGTCCACATTAAAATAGCCTTCAAATTAAATATGGATTTACGAATGAATCAAAAACATTCACACCATTGCAATAACTCTTTCAAATCTTCTATAAGTGGCTCCAAGTATACATCTATGTCATTGTCTGGTTGCTTAGGGGGGATTAGTAACGTCAACATCAAGTTTTCCTTTGACATGCATAAGGAAGGGGGCAGATTATAAGCAACCAAAATCACAGCCAACAACTGTATTGAGTACTACGATCACCGAAAGGATTAAATCCATCTGATGCAAGACCAAGCCTAAGATTACGGGGATCGGATGCAAAATCAGGCCACTTAGTACCGATCATATTCCAGGCCATTGAATCAACAGGGTGTCGCATCTTTCCATCCTGACTTTTGTGAGTGTCATGCCATCTTACTTGTTCTGCCTTTTCGGGTGATTTAAACATTCTCCTAAATCTTAAAATTACAGGAAAGTACCTCAACCTTCATAGGAACTCTATATTGAATCTTTTCGTGCGCACATCAACTTTCCACCGTAAAGCCCCACATTTTGGACATGTCTCCATATGTTTTTCCTTTCTAAATAAACAACAATCATTAACACAAGCATGTATCTTCTCATAGCCTAGATCAAATCTTTAAGCATCTTCTTTACTGAATATAAAGAATCAGGAAGTTTGTTGTCTTGAGGTAAAATTTTGCCAAGCATCTCAAGAAGTTCATTAAAACTGCTGTCTGTGAGACTATGTCGAGCTTTATACTTATATAGGGCAACAACTGCAGCCATCTTTGTGTAAGTAGATCCAGCATATAAGGAAGTTCAGTCTCCTCCACAAGATTTGCAAAATTTGCACATCTCTTCATATGCAGGTTCTGTATTATTATCATTGTCATCAAAAGAAAATAATCAAAGTTTGCATCTCTAAACATTTTATATGTTGGGTAGTTCTATATCTTCGTCTCTGGTTGCAGTAGAACTTTCACCATGAAAGATCCATTTATCATATAAAGGATCCATCCCAAATATGACTAAGTGCTCATAAACCATATCAAAATGGTGAAATCGATGACTTAAACATCGACAACAGGGACACTAAATTTTTCTGGATTTCCCTTACTAGCTTGAATTGTATCAGCAAACTTGCGTGCTCCATTTTGATATGCTTGTGAATCTCTACAAATAAAGACAAACCCCAAACATAATCTAATATTAATAATAATGTCACGCCCCAGAACCAGAATACTGGAGAGCGGGGGAATGACTCAGCAGCTACGTATTACGGGTAGATGAATACCGTATAATACGATCAATGCTGTCTAACCAGACGAGGGGGTGCATACTACATAAAGGTCTTACTATGGTCATTTCACATCTATTGTCTCAATCATTCAAACAAGAAAACAGTAATAGAGAACATGTAAGATAAAGCAGTAAGGCGTCCCAAACGCTCAGTCAAAATGTTCTTGAGATCTGGCTTTACAAAACCTAGCCAGATGATATAGCAAGTATACACAATTGTTATCAGCTGCAGTCTGACTTAATTACAATCATGCAAAAGTAAGTACAAGACGATCCGACCAACATGTCGGTGCCAAACGGCTAAGTATAAAGTAGATGACAAAATGAGCGGTGAAGTAAGGAAACCCACTCGAGTCCTCCTGCGATCATCTCTCTAGTATTGACCATCTTGGAGGTAGAAGTAAGCTGGATCCTCGGGGACCGGCTCTAAATCTGGCCATACAAAACCAGAGAGGTTAGACCTCTAATAGCAAGTACCACAAGGGAGGACGATATGAAGGACTAAACCAGTAAGTAAGAGAATATAATAATAGATCTCTGCCTCCCACTAGGATTTACATAACGTCACGACACTTCGAACCAACCTCCCAACCAAACAAGGACAGAAGTTGGCCCGTCATGTCCTGACATTCTGATCATCCCAGTTAGGTAACAGAGTACAGTACACAAACAAATCATCTTGAACGGCCAATCAAATCCTACGGCTTGCTATTGTGAGTCCCAAGTTTATCCTGAGATTATGCAAAAATAGGGATTCCTCAGTTCTTACTATGTGCAAGCAAGGCTAGTCTATCCAATCAATCATGTGCGCCAATCATGTAGTTAGACGAGTCCCAGCGGGACGCCCGCCGTTATAGCATGTACAATAATATAAGCAGATATCGTTCCCTGCCCGTGTGACAGTTTTATCGTATCTGTGGGAACCAGCCGGCCCGTCGGACACTTAATAGTCCCAAGGGGGCTGCCATATAAGAACTCGGGAATCCATTCTCTCCATGCCATCGTTATTTTATTTGACTTAATGGTCTCTACGTTGAGTGAAGTTCCATGCCATGGATCATGGTCGTTCAAATGAGTACTTTCGTACGGGGTACGATATGCGCAACTCTACAACGATACCCGTGCGGCTAGATTGTAGGTTTTACATAGCGTGATGCAACAATCAATTTAACCACGGAATAATCATGCCTTGACCAAAGTACACATGCTGTCTTTGTAAGATAAATAGAAAATTAAATAATAAATAATTACTTTGAAGCCTGCATGTGCCTGTATGCCAATATTCGGGATCGGCTAATCGAGTATAATAGTTCATTACATGAACGTGTCTCATTCATTCATTCAATAAGACGACTAGCCAGTCTCTTAGTTCCAACTAGGAATGCATGATCAATTATTAGTCAATGTCACAATCATTATCAATGGTGACAAGGTATGAAAGTCAATTAGTATTACATGGGGTCGAGCCTATAACTCCTCAAAATTAAGTTCTAGTCATACTGGATATCCATGGATTAATCAAGACACATGACACATTCTACACAACAATCCATTTACAATATTAACATGTCATGATTTTCAAGTTCATGCAAAAAGGCGTAAGGATATAATAGAAGAATTATCATGCCATCATTAAATGAATAATTATAAGACAATTAAAACACCCAGGTCAAGAAAGTCACGCTGACAAGTCTAAGCTAAGGCCAAAAGTCACGCAAGAAGTCTGTGCTTAAGACCAACAAGTCAAGCTAAGTCTAGCTGGGGTGAGCGTGGAAAATGGGCATGAATAGTGAGCGTGAAAAGTGATACACGCTGGCAAGAGTGAGCGTGAAAAGTCACGCAAGCAAGCACAGCGTGAGTGTGAAGGGAAATTCACGCAGACTCTAGTGAGCATGAAACGGTGACAAGGAATCTACGCACGCAAGGATGTGCGTGACTAAAATACACGTACGCTCTGGATGTGTGCGTGACTGAAAATATACGCACGCTCATGAGATCGTTAGCGTGACTAAACATACACGCACGCTCATGAGAACGTGAGCGTGACTAAATACACGCAGACACGTACAGACGTGTACGTGACTGAAATACACGCAAACACGTAGGACGCGTGTGTCTGGGCTGATGTTTTACGCGAGCACGTAAGAACGTGTGCGTACAACATTTCCCGAACTCCAAGTACTATGGAGCCTTCGCTCCAGTGCCAGAGAAATACACACAAAGTTGATGGACTAAGAACCCATGAACAGCCGAAATACTACAACTTAGATCTAGAGAAAACCAGCCGTAGAAATAAAAAATGCTAAGAACTAATCTCTTGGAATACGAAAAGAAGACAAATGAACCATAAAAATGGGTGATTGAGAAGCAACTTTGTACTTGCCTTCTCTGCTGCTGGTAGGTGGTGGGGAGTAATGAGAGGAAGAAGAAGAAGTATGGTGAGAATGAAGTAATGAGGAGAGAAAGAGATGGAAGCTTTAAATAGGAAGATGGTGGTAGGTGGGGTGTTGGGCCGGGTTTAAGGGATTCAGCAAACCGAAACCCAATAAGACTAAAGCAGCAAATAAAATACAGGAAATAAAATTGCAGAAATATAATTACAGAAATAAAATTGCAGGAAATTAATTAACATGAAAATTTTAAAGAGTAGATAATTAATTTAACATGAGACTAAAGGAATTTAAATACAGAATAATACGTGATAATACTAAATAAATACACATGAGTTGTTCATATATAAAAATACGCATTCCGGGAACGGGGAGTGACATCTCTACCCACCTTAGAAAAATTTCGTCCTCGAAATTTCAAATCCAAGCCGGATAGAAATATCAGAGCTAAACTAATACAAGCAATTCTAGTGAGCAAGCAATCATTGTTACCATATTAAAAGCAAGTACTGTATAAGTAAATCCATCAATCTACGATATCAGGTAGTTCTATCCATAAGGCGATAAGCATGAGAAATCAAGACAATCAAGGTATACAGAAAGAGATATACCTGTGAGTCAAACAGGTGTGGATACCGTGATCGGATATCATCCTCACGTTCCCACGTTGACTCCCAAGGAGTGATGACCCCAAGTAACACGGACAAGGCTAATTGTTCGGTTCTTGGTGTCTTCTTTCTCGGTCCAAATGGACACAGGCTGTCCTCGTAAGACAGGTTGGTACCAACAACCAGCTCAGAGTGATCGAGGATATGGCTTGGGTCCGATACATACTACGTAATTGAGATAGATGAAACACGTCATGCACCTCTCGTAACGAAGGTGGAAGGGATAAACAATAAGCAACATCGCCTATCCGATCAAGGATAACAAATGGGCCTACGTACCGCGGACTCAATTTCTCGCGAACGCCAAATCTGATGACCACGAGTAGGTGAGATCCGCAAGAATACGTGGTCCCCAACAGAGAACTCTAACGGCCTACGATGCTGGTCCGCCCAATGACGATGCCGATCCTGCGCAACTCGAAGTCGCTCTCTAATTCCCTTAACCACTTCAACCGTCTGAACAATCATTTCTGGGCCTAACATCTTCCTTTCTCCGATATCATCCCATGCAAGCGGTGACCTACACTTCTTACCATATAGTACTTCAAATGGCGCTATCTGGATACTGGCTTGATAACTATTGTTGTACGAGAACTCGACCAAGTGTAGGTGGCTCTTCCAAGATCCTCCAAAACTAGAGTGCAAGCTCGCAACATGTCTTCTAAGGTCTGAATCGTTCTTTCTGATTGCCCATTGTCTGCGGATGGTAAGCCGTGCTAAATCTTAACTTGGTACCCAGACTATGATGTAAGCTCTTCCAGAAATGTGATGTAAAGCGGGTATCTCGATCCGACACAATACTGACATGGACTCCATGCTGCCTGACTATCTGTTGCATATATAACTCTGCTAACTTTTCTGTAGATTGTCTACTCTGAAAGGAAAGAAAGTGTGCTACCTTCGTAAGCCGATCTACTATCACCCAGATAGCATCCTTACCACTTGGTGATCTCAGTAAACGGTCACAAAGTCCATTGTAATATGCTCCCATTTCCATTCTGGAATAGGAAGCGGTTGTAATAACCCTGCTGGCCTCTGTTGTTCTGTCTTCACTTGCTGACATACCAAGCAACGGGAAACGAATCTAGCTACCTCCCTCTTCATTCCGTTCCACCAGAAATGCTGCTGATATCTTGGTACATCTTGGTCCCTCCAGGGTGAATAGAATACTGAGAACTGTGAGCTTCTGCCATGACCTCCTGTCTGATATCTCCACTAGGCACACATAAACGCGATCCGAACCTAAGTGTACCATCTTCGTGAATCCTCATCTCCTTCCTGAGCCCTGACTCACTTTCTGTCCTAAGCTTCTGAATCCGTGGGTCCTGTGCCTGAGCTGCCTTGATCCTATCTACCAAGTTAGATTGAACTTGTAGACTAGTTAGAACTCCTACATCACTAGGAAGTATAACTTCGATGCCCATCTCCTGAAGGTCTTCTAAGATATGCTTCTGCGTGGTCAACATAAATGTGCCGCCTCTCCTGCTGAGAGCGTCTGCGACTACATTAGCCTTGCCTGGATGATACTGAAGCTCCACGTCATAATCCTTGATCAATTCCAACCATCTTCTCTGCCTCATGTTCAGCTCCTTCTGAGTAAAGATGTACTTCAGACTTTTATGATCTGTGTACATCTCTACTCGGTCACCATATAAGTAATGCCTCCATAACTTCAGAGCAACACTACTGCTGCTAACTCCAAATCATGAGTTGGGTAATTCTTCTCGTGGTCCCGAAGCTGCCTAGATGCATATGCTATCATTCCCATGTTGCATAAGGATACATCCAAGTCCCTTACCTGACGCATCACAATATACTGTAAAACCTCCGGGTCCAATTGGCAACGTAAGAATCGGTGTTGATATCAACTTCTGCTTCAAAGTCTCGAATGATGCTGACATTCTGCCGACCAATCAAATGGCACATCCTTCCGGGTCAAGCGGGTCATGGGCGCTGAAAGCCTTGTAAAATCTGACACAAACCTTCTGTAATATCCTGCCAATCCCAAGAAACTCCGCACATCTGCTACGGTCTTGGGTACTGGCCAACTCTCTACTGCTTCTACCTTCTTGGGATCTACTGCTACTCCAGCTCCTGATATGATATGACCCAAAATGAAATGTGATCCGTCCAGAACTCACACTTACTGAGCTTGGCATACAACTGGTTCTCTCTCAGAACCTGCAACACTTTCCTGAGGTGGTCTTCATGCTCCTTTCACTAGCTGAGTATACGAGAATGTCGTCAAGGAACACAACGACAAACTGGTCTAAATATGGCATAAAGATGCGGTTCATCAAATCCATGAATATTGCTGGAGCATTGGTCAAACCAAACGGCATTACTAAGAACTCATAATGCCCATACTTCGACCTGAATGCTGTCTTGGGAAATCTTCCTTCCGAACCCTCACCTGATGGTACCCTGAACGAAGATCTATCTTGGAGAAAACTCTAGCTTAGCTCAACTGATCAAATAAGTCGTCGATCCTGGGTAATGGGTACTTGTCTTCACTATTGCCGCGTTAAGCTTCCTGTAGTCAATGCACAACCTGGATGACCCATCCTTCTTTCCCAAGTACCACTGGTGCTGCCCATGGTGACACGCTAGCTTGGATAAACTTCTTCTCCTTCAGTTCCTCAATATGCTGATATACCTTGGCTGCTCTGAATCCACCATTCTGTAAACTCGATCTGATATCGGTTTAGTTCCTGGTGCCAATTCTATGCTGAACTCAATATCTCTAACCGGTGGCAGACCTGGAAGCTCTTCAGGAAATACGTCTAGAAACTCTTCAACTGCCTTCGGGATCCGAACTTCCTCCATTGCCGTTACTACTCCCTGCCCTTGTTGAGTTGCCTGATCTGACTAAGGTGAATCGCTCCATGCTTAGAATATCAAAAGATACACTCCCTCTACGATAATCTATTGTCGCATGATGTCTTTCAGCCAGTCCATGCCTAAGATAACGTCGAAATTTCTAACAGGAAATTCTATCAACCGGGCAGGTAAAGAATGCCCGCAAACTACAACGCTACACGCTAGAATAACTCTACTAACTCCTACGAGCCCATTACCAGTGAGTATATTCAACCTCCCTGGCAATGCCTCGAACTCCATTCCTAGTCGTGTCGCAAATTGTACAGATATAAATGAATGGGATGCTCCCGAATCAAATAATGCTACTGCGGGATATGAGACGACGAGAATGTTACCTGTCACAACATCTCTCGATGCCAATGCCTCTTCCAAGGACAAAGTGAATGCTTGCCCTCGACCTCCTTGCTGATTTCCATGCTGCGGCCTAGTCTGGTGCTGCTGCTGGCCCTTCCTTGATGATGCTGGGTGGTCTATGCTGGTGTTGCTGCATCGGCGGTCCCTGCTGCCGAAACATCTGAGCCTGCGGTACTAACGGACGCTGTGCCAACGGCCTTACTGCCATGCTGGTCCTCGATACTGGCCTGCCCCTGGTACTGGCAGAGCAGGAAACTGCTGTCCTGGTCCTCCTGACCTCGAATTCATGGGTATGTGGTAACCCGATGGTCTGGATTTCTACATATCAGACATAGTCCATTCAATGTCTGACACACATCTCTAGTGTGTCCCATCTTTCCGCAATAAGTGCAACCTGCCGGGGGTTGCTAGTTCTTCCTCTGTTGCTGTTGCTGCTGCCTGGGTGGTGGGTCCTCGTATCCACATCGTGGATACGAATGCCAGGGGATGGTGCTGTTGTTCGGGGCGCTGCTCCCCTCCTCCTTCAATCTGACTGTGGGATCTCTTCTGACCCCCAGTCCTGGTCGTAAGCTCTGAATGGTGAGCTCATGCCTTCGAGTCGCCGTCAATACTTCGTCAAAAGTTTGGTAATTGTGCCCCTCTATCAATTGCAAGAGATCAAGATGAAACCCTTGCTGAAACCTCATGGCCCTATGGCGCTCTATTGCTACCATCTCTGGGGCGAATCTACTCAATCTGCAGAATTCCGCTGCATAAGCATCTACAGTCTTGCCGGCCTGCCTGAGGTTGATAAACTTCTGTTGTAGCTCAAACTGCGCCACAACTCTATAGTACTTGGTCTTGAATTGCTGTGAAATCGTCCCAAGCCACATGACGTCTGATGCCCACTTCCTCTGATTCCCTCCAATCACGTGCGAGATCCTGAAGTAACAACTTCACTAGATCCACACGTTCTTCCGCCGGTGCCTTAGCTGCTGTCAGAATAGCCTCCATGTCCTTAAGCCATGCATCCGCTGAAATGGCATCCTCCGTGCCCTCGAAACGACGGGGGTTGTACTTGTAAAACCTGGCTGATGCTCCTGAATCAGCCCTCACTCCTCTTTCCAAAGCCGTCTGCAATCCTTAGTTAAGCAACACATTCTGCTCTTGTAGCTGAGTGTGCATGCGCTGCTGGGCCAACATCTGATGTTGCTGAGTAGCCATCATTCCTCTCATGATCTCCAGAAGGGCTGGTGTGTCCACTTGGGTAGGTGGAACTGTCGGTGGGTCTGGAATATCTGGATACTGCGGTCCAACCGCTGGTTCTACTATCACTTCTTCCTGGATAGCCTCCTGAGGTGAGACTGGCCCTTGTTGCTGACCAACCTGGTCATGTTGCCCATGTTATCCTTGTGTTGCTGCCCAGCTCTGACCGATGCGGACGAAGTGCCCCTAAGAAAAGGGACAAGAGAACAAATCAAACGAGGACATGAAGGATCAATGAAGTCAAAGGATATCGGAATGTCAAGCAAGAGTTGAGAAAACGAATCAGGAGATCAAGGGGAAACATGTGTGATTGAGACATCCTATAAATCAAAACACCCCACAAGTCTGAAATCTGACCTGCATGGGCCACCACTAAAACCTTGTCACGCCCCAGAACCAGAATACTGGAGAGCGGGGGAATGACTCAGCCAGCTACGTATTACGGGTAGATGAATACCGTATAATACGATCAATGCTGTCTAACCAGACGAGGGGGTGCATACTACATAAAGGTCTTACTATGGTCATTTCACATCTATTGTCTCAATCATTCAAACAAGAAAACAGTAATAGAGAACATGTAAGATAAAGCAGTAAGGCGTTCCAAACGCTCAGTCAAAATGTTCTTGAGATCTGGCTTTACAAAACTAGCCAGATGATATAGCAAGTATACACAATTGTTATCAGCTGCAGTCTGACTTAATTACAATCATGCAAAAGTAAGTACAAGACGATCGACCAACATGTCGGTGCCAAACGGCTAAGTATAAAGTAGATGACAAAATGAGCGGTGAAGTAAGGAAACCCACTCGAGTCCTCCTGCGATCATCCCTCTAGTTGACCATCTTGGAGGTAGAAGTAAGCTGGATCCTCGGGGACCGGCTCTAAATCTGGCCATGCAAAACCAGAGAGGTTAGACCTCTAATAGCAAGTACCACAAGGGAGGACGATATAAGGACTAAACCAGTAAGTAAGAGAATATAATAATAGATCTCTGCCTCCACTAGGATTTACATAACGTCACGACGCTTCGAACCAACCTCCCAACCAAACAAGGACAAAAGTTGGCCCGTCATGTCCTGACATTCTGATCATCCCAGTTAGGTAACAGAGTAGTACAGTACACAAACAAATCATCTTGAACGGCCAATTAAATCCTACGGCTTGCTATTGTGAGTCCCAAGTTTATCCTGAGATTATGCAAAAATGGGATTCCTCAGTTCTTACTATGTGCAAGCAAGGCTAGTCTATCAATCAATCATGTGCGCCAATCATGTAGTTAGACGAGTCCCAGCGGGGACGCCCGCCGTTATAGCATGTACAAATATAAGCAGATACCGTTCCCTGCCCGTGTGACAGTTTTACGTATCTGTGGGAACCAGCCGGCCCGTCGGGAACTTATAATCCCAAGGGGGCTGCCATGTAAGAACTCGGAAATCCATTCTCTCCATGCCATCGTTATTTTATTTGACTTAATGGTCTACGTTGAGTGAAGTTCCATGCCGTGGATCATGGCGTTCAAATGAGTACTTTCGTATGGGGTACGATATGCGCAACTCTACAACGATACCCGTACGGCTAGGTTGTAGGTTTTACATAGCGTGATACAACAATCAATTTAACCACGGAATAATCATGCCTTGACCATGTAGGATGTGGAAAATTATGACACGCTGTCATTTTTATCCATACGCTTAAAGACAGATGTCAGTTGAAGCCATACGTCATTCAAAAGCCATACGTTCAGTAAATATTTTATTATTTACTGAAGTGACAGCAGCATATGTTTAAATGAGGAATGAATCTGACACTTCATCTTTCGTGCAAAGACATCTGTCACGAAAAAGTAACCGTCGTATAAGTTTTCGAAGAGTCGGTTTTGTCTTTTACGAGGACAACTCAGCAGCCTTCATAAATGCAAAAGCCATCATTCCTGTCAGTTTTGACAGTCTGTCAGCCGTCAAATCCGCAGTCACAACGCTCGAGAAGATTTTGTCAGTTATGGGAAGATATGGTGTACCAAAGAAGATTGATGATAGCCACGTGGCCACTTCTCCAGTGAGCGTATCAACCTCACATGACTCCTTCTTCACATAGTCAAGTGAGCGTATGGACCTCACATGATTCCTTGCTAAATAAGCGAGCGTATGACCTCACATGACCTTGTCCACAAAGTGAGCGTATGGATTTCCTATGGCACTACGCTGTCCAAGTCAGCGTATAAACTCTTCTTCAACGAGGCAGCGTATTACAGCAACCATAACCAGGATTACAGTCAACACACGTTCTCACGTGTCCTGTACCAGTTATCTACTTCTCTAGAAGTTATGCAACGTGGCATCCCGGCCATCAATCTCTCCTGAACATGCTCCACTACTTTCAACCGTACGCTAATGTGTCTCCATCAGAATTCGCCACGCGTCCCTGCAGTTATGCACACGTCAAGTAACTACCTGAGCGTATGCTTAAGGACAGTTATCCTGAACTCTAAAAAAAGAGTTTCTTCACATTCATCAGAGACTACAAGTCATTTTCAGAGAGAACAGAGAGATTGCCAAGTTGCTGTCCAAGTTCTTCGAAGTTCGAGTTTTCTTCATCGCATCGTCCAAGGGATAAAGTAATTGTCTTCTAGATTAGATTTCTACAGTTGTAATTTTCTCAGATACAAAATAAATAAAGTGAATTTATTTATGGAAAACAAATTGGCGACTCTGCTGGAGAAGGCTGTCTCCTCCAATGAGATAGCAACAATCAATGCGATACTTCGTCGATCGGTTTGACGAAGAAGACGATGGTTGTACAATTCGACCAATCGGCTTATGAAGAAATGCTCAAGGCGAAGGAGGGCCGCACTGCTTCCTCCGCTCTTCCTGTTGCCAAGAAGAAGGGACACTCCGTCTATGTCCCTAAGTCTTCTGCAGCAATTCGAGACGCTTCTGTCACTTCTCATGCTGACAAGAACACGTCTTCAACTTCCATGAAGCACACTTCGGCTTCTCTGAACACGGCAACAGTGGTTTCCCCTAGTCACGCTGACAAAATTGGTTCTTTAACCAAGTCAATGTGTTCAAAGAAAACCATCTCTGGACATGTCAAAGTCCCTTCTCCTTCTATTCTTACGACAGCAGTCGGCTCTTTAGCCATTGATGACTCTGAGCGTATGGCATTCAAGGGCAGCGTACGGCAAAGGCAGCGTACAAAGCCAAACATCAGGCAGCGTACGCTGAGCCAAAGCCAGTGTATGCTAATAAAAAGACAGCGTATGACCAGAAGTCCAAACTGAAGTCAGCGTATGCTAACAAATACAGTCCTTTGACTGTTTCTGAAAATCAGATTGGGGGTTCTCTTCCAAGAACATACAAATGATTCCCCCTCAACTTGCACATCTTGTGCCAACCAAGGAGAAAGACTCTTTAGTCAACTCCTCTACTCCTAAGGTCTTTACCTCTGGAGTTAATTTGACTAGTACTCTTACTAGATCAAACAAAGGAAAACGCCTTTTGGCTAATTTCTCCAAAGATGGATATTACCGACTCCTAGTCGGAATAATACTCATCTTTCTTCTCTCAAAATTTCTCGGTCTGAGAAAGGCAAATTACAAGTATCCAAGACTGATATTAGAGTCAAATCTCCCACGGATCTTCGTAATAAGCTTAATCAGAATCGGTTCGGTTCCACTGAGACAAGTATATTAGACCCTGATGCAGAATATGCCAAGAACTATGTGGCTCAAATTAATTAATTTATACACTCAGGAACCAAGAAGACAGAAGAACAAAAGACAAGTTTCTACACAGAAACTATCTTCAAATACTTCCCAATCTGTTCCTACAGATCTCCGAGAATATTGCAAAATAAACAGAGAATTGACACTCCATCTGGCTATGACATTTCCCATTCGCCATGAAAGCATGGTTGTGACTTCCAACCTCGGATTGTCAATGTTGTGTCACCAAAAAGACAATTGTTTTCGAACGGATTCAATATGAACCAATGTTGGATGAAGATGAACCTCTTATGCTTCTGTCAACATGACTTCCAGAACATTGGGGGTAGCATACGGTCTGATGCTATATCAGACTCTGAAGATGGTGTTTATCTCGGCACTCGATCCAGGACCGGAGCCTTGACCAGAGCCTCTTCTTCTCTCATCCAAGTGGCAATCCGGAGATCAAGAAGACTTTCTTGGAGAGTCTAATTTTCCAGTATTGACTCCTGTAAAAAGTCCTGTAAAAGATACTGATTCACACAGTGATGATTCAGAACAGACTGTTTCATCATCTATCCTCGAATGATTACCACTTATATGGCAGAAAGTGATCATGAACCTTCGACTAGCAATGAGGCTCATGAACAGAGGATTTTTCTTTAGAACAACAATTGCGAGCTATGGCAGATACATGAGTGCTATGCACACTCTAATGCAGGCTCAACAACAGACAGCACCACCAGTGGTATTGAATACCCCTGTTGTTCCAACCCTGAACCCTCTACTATTCTGGGGGTACAATCTAAGTCCCTGTACAAACCACACAAGTCACTCTGGAGTTGGGGGTGGTACATATGCTGCAGTCCTCCTCCCAATTACACTCTACAAGCCACAACTCCACATCTTCGGGAGTTGTCTCTGAAGAAATTGAAGAATCTCAAAATTCAATTCGAGGTATTCAAACAGAAGGATGGTTTACAAAGGTTAGGCATCAAACAGCTTATCCGATAGAATGGAAGCAGATATCGTATCCACCAAAATATAAACCTCCGACCATCTCTTTCTATAATGGGACAACCTCTCCAAGTCAGTTCATTAATTATTTTGAAGTAATGACTGATCAATTGCAACCAAGTGACGCCCCTTACTCGGGTGTTCATTGGATGTCTCA
>JANAVB010001754.1:0-36702 GCA_029216955.1 Iris pallida | reverse complement strand
GCCTGGAATAAGACATCAATAATGTCTCTTATATCTACTACCAAATGCTTGCTTACAACACTCTTACAACCTTCACCCATTGATGACATGGCCCACATGTCAGCAATGGTGAAGGTTGTAAGAGTGTTGTAAGCATTTGGTTGTAACTTAACATATCCCACTTCCATAAGGAATAGGAAGAGTCGGTTAGGAACGTGTATATATACATAGGGTCCCCATTCATCTGAGTAGGTTGCACATTTAACATGGCTCCAAAAAGATCATCTGGTTGGGAACCATTGCCAGAGCCTTCTTCCAGTCGTCGCCGAGCCCCTTCGCATGGAGCACCCTCTGCGCCGCCTCCGGCCCATGACTGGCTGGCAGCGGCTGCGAACTTTCTGACCGCCTGCGGGTTGTCACTGGAGGTCATCGCTCGACCTCTTCATCCGGCGCCAAACTTTGACCTGTTGCCGATCACTCCGGAGGAACGGGATTCTCTGGAGAAGAGGGAAGCGTTTCGCCGCCTGTGCCATAGGGCGGGTGTGCGCACCCTGCAGGACTTTGCGGAGATCCTCCGGGAGGCCAGTGAGGGCTAGACCCTTTTTTTTTTCCGTGTTTTACAGTTTTTTGTCCTCCTCTTGTATACTTCTCTGGAGAATGTTCCGGCGAAGAAGTTGGGATTTAATGAAATATAATATTTTGTTAACTCAATTTGGTTTCGGCTACAATCAAACTTTTACAACCTTCTTACAACTTACACCCATTTGCTAACTATAGCATTGCTCTTTATAATTAACAAATCTTTTTACGTCAAATCAATATATCAGCGACGATATCCCCATCAATGACTTGTTACGTCATAGAATTGATTATGCTGCCAGCGTCAATCTTGCCGTCAAATCCATCTTAAATATGATT
This sequence comes from Iris pallida, assembly GCA_029216955.1. Lineage (NCBI taxonomy): Eukaryota > Viridiplantae > Streptophyta > Magnoliopsida > Asparagales > Iridaceae > Iris > Iris pallida. Next base: position 35,805 of record JANAVB010001754.1, on the reverse strand, counting down.
ACAAAGTAAAATAGAGGACAACATTGATTGTTTCAATTTTACTCTTTTCAAGTACATAGTCTTCTTATTTTCAAAAATTTAATCAAATATTCGTAAAATGGAAATATTGAGTCTTAAACTTCACATTCTTAAATATGTTGTCAAATTTTTTTAAATAAATATGTTTCCACCACGTTTTTTCTGCCAAATTTTTCAATAATTTATACGGAACACGTGGATATATACTAGTAATAATAGTAATAAATTTAATTTTGGAAAAGAATTTTTTAAAATTAAGGTATCAAAATCCCAAAGGATGTTAGTATTTCACATGGATATATACTAGTAATAATAGTAATAAATTTAATTTTGGAAAGTAGTTTTTTAAATTTAATAGTAATAAATTCGACCGTCTTATACTAGTAATAAGTAATAAATTTAATTTAAGACTCAAAACTATTCTAATTTTTTCCACTTCCCAAGGTCATATAAGACGGTCGAACTTTCCCTCTTCCTTCTCCCAAACCCTCTCCCAAACCCTCTTCTAATCAAAATGCCGCCGAAGAAACAACGACCGTCGCCGAAGGGGAAGGATCCACGAAGGGATGCGATACAGGCCCGAAGGGCAGAACTTGCAAGGGCGGCGAAAACCAAGATTATGGTCGCTAGGGCAGAGGCCGAAAGGGCAGCGGCGGAAGCAGCGGCGGCGGCAGCGACGATGAAAGCGGAGGCCAGCCAAGCCACGTGCAAAAAAGGCTAAAAACACTCATTGCTCGACAAAGACCAGAAAATCTATCTTCGATACAGAGTCGTCGGAAGACTCAACTTATGAAGATCGAAGGCGTACTCAAGCGAAGGCTAAGGTGGCAACGGATACAGAGTCATCAGCGTACTCTGTGGATTTTGAATCCTCATCAGAAGAGGAAATGAAGAGGAAGAGCAATCATCAGATAAGTCCCAGGCTGGAGAGGAGGTAAAAAAATTTAAAGACTCTAAAACTAAGAAGATATACATTAAATATTTCAAGAAAAAGGCTGTTATGCCTGAAAGATCAATTAAGATGGATGATGTCGAAGACGAAGCTTTCCTGGATATATTGAAATTCTATCAATTGGAGAAACTGAACAAATCCTGTCTTGAGAAAATCTCCCAAACAATAGTAAGAGAATTTTACTCAAATCTTCCGGCTGAAATTAAAGAAAAAGAAGAGGATCAACCACTGGTGTTTCTGAGAGGGAAACTGATTAGGGTAAATGCTGCTGTCATCAACGAATTTTATGGATTTGATCCAGTTCCTGAGTTTGATATGAAAGATATTGATAATGTTTCCATGACGGATGCAATTCATGAGATTACAGGTGTTTCAATGGGTGCCAAGACCCCTCAAAATGTATACAAAGATCAATTAAAAACTTTGTATAAATTGTTGCATGCCTACGTATCTCAAACACTCAACCCTACTGGACATGAGTTTTCCATCCATCCCGAGAGAGTAAAATTTCTTTATTATATGGGGAAGAAAAAAAGGATGGATATAGGTTCCTACATGTTCAGTAGAATGATGCATCTCGTGGGAAAACCAACTGCAAGGACAGCTCTCCCTTTCGGAGGATTTGTATGCTCGATGGCTAATAAACATTCTGTCCCAAGCTTAGCAGGGGATGTTTATATTAAAAACAAAGGCCCCATGAGAAAACTAACCTTCACTCGAATGTTTGGAAAACGGGCAGCAGCTGCAAGCAAACCATCAACATCTGGAAAACCATCAACTTATGGAATCAAAAACACTAAGGACAGGGTTGATGATCTATACAATTTTGTTGCTGCAAACTTTGAGAATGTCTTCAAAGAGATGAAGACTATATCCGACAACCAGAAATTGATTCTGGATAAGATTAACCAGATAGAGGTTGAATTTGCTGACCAAGAATAAGATTTTCCTTCCCTCGTGAAGAAGGTAAATGGGGCTAGCCCAAAATCTTATGTAAAAATACACTGTGCACATTGACACTTTAATGCTAGCCATCACTTTGATACTTCTATTTATGTTTCTGGATGTCATTTCTACCTATAAAGTGAGTCAATACTGACTATAATTTTTCTTCATCCGTCCCTCAAGGTGTAGGTGAAGGATATTTTGAGAAAGAAGAAGTAGGAAAAAAAAAGAAACAAGAAGAAGAAGATGGAGACGTCTATGAAGATTCATCTTTTGAGTTTTGAATGTCTCTTATTTCAATGTGGAAGTAATATTTGACTTGTAATATTGTTCTGAATATTTGTTGGTCATGGCGGACAAACTAAATTTTGTGTTTGAAATATTGTAAGATAAACTTTTCGCTTGTACTCAGTGCATAGTTCGTAATTTGATTTGAAAATGTAATATGGTCTTGAATTTAGAGTAGGTCTGATATTTATTTGGATTATTGTATTGTGAATTATGCAGGTTCTATGTTGAATTACTAACGTGGATTGGACAGATTACTGTAACGTGAATTATGCAGTTTATTGGACTTGGAATGAAGTATACTTAATTTGATTATGATTTTTGGTTGAAGCGTTTATTTGGTTGGCAGTTGGCCTTGATAGATGATATTGATATTTTGGTGTATTCCTTTGATTTGCAGATGCCCATCACAGATTTCGTGAGTCCTGGGTGCATTGCTAGGGTTTAAAGGTGGCCACATTACGGATGCATTCCTGGGATCACTGAAACTTTATTTGATTGTAATGTGTTTTGCTTTCTGTAAAAAATCATTACATCGATGCCATCAGTATGAATTCGATGCCAGTGCATGTTCATCCCTTGTTATTGCTGAAGCAAAATTGTAATCATGCCTGTTCATCCCTTGTTATTGCGGAAACATAATTGTAATCCTGCATGTTCATCCTTTGTTATTGCCATCAGTACATCGATGCCATCAGTATGAAGTCGATGCCAGTGTAAGGCATAATGTAATGTAAGAAAAATTCTCTTTGATAGTAGGTTAATTATATTCAAACATTCGCAAGAAATTTTGTTCAGCCATACAGTGGAAGCCTGATAAAATATTCGGATTATCTTGAAAATGATTTAATATAAAATGAATGTACTATGGTAAATGATATTAAAAATACTGTAAATATTTGGTGAAAAAAATATGAGATACTTGAACATTTCCAGTCCTAAATGTACCATACTTTGTTAAAAGCACAGAGAGTGTCCGTTCTCCGTTTTCAAAGAACGGAGAATGGCCATTCTCCATGTTAAAGTAACGGAGAATGGCCATTCTCCTTGAGCATGGCCATTCTCCGTGTTAAAAAAAGAGAACAGCCATTCTCCGTCCATTCGCCGTGTAGAAAGCAAAGAGAATGGCCATTCTCCGTACAATCGCCGTGTTAAAAGCAAAGAGAATGGCCATTCTCCGTCCATTCGCCGTGTTAAAAGCAAAGAGAATGGCCATTCTCCGTGTTAAAAGCAAAGAGAATGGCCGTTCACCGTCCAAATAAAATATTCTCTTCGAAAATATTATCATTAGAAAAGTAAAAAAAATTCGTCCGATCAATACAGATTTTTTTTAAAAATATGTGACAATGATCCGCCCGACCTCAGAAGCAGGTTTTCCTCAGTTCACAACCACCACCGTGACATGTAGCTTTATTAACAAAATATTAAATTATTAGATGAAAAATAAGATTTCTGACAATGGCATGGACAGTAAAATTAGAGCGGCGCCGCTAATACTTCTTGTTCGAGGAGGTTTCGACTATGTCCGACGGGAAGCGAACCGATTCTTCACGGCGCAGCTGGTACTCCTCGTTGTTCTAGGAGGGCTCGACGACGTTCGACGCGATCCGGACCGATTCTTATTTCCATCTTCATCTCTGTTTCTCTTTCCACCACAACCACCAACCACCACCACGACGGCCTGTAACCAAAAAAAAATATACGAAATATTAAATTGGATGACTTTTGAGAGAGTAAATATGAATTAATTAGGGTGTTCATTGAAAAAATTAAAGTAAGAATGACCTGCTAAAGCAAGTTACCAACAGGTCAAAAGTCTAAATCAGCATTAAATGATGTTTCACACTATTATTCAATCCGAACCATTGGATCAACATCCAACGGTCCAGATTTCGGATGTATCGATACATCCATTTCCAGCGGATGTATTGTAGAACGACCCTATATATATATATATATATATATATATATATATATATATATATATATATATATATTAATAGAAAAGAAATAGAAAAGAAAAAAAAAAAACAAAAAAAATAAAAAACCAGTGGCCCGGCCCACAGCTGAGACTTCCCAGCCCAACCAACAAACCAAGCTGAGCCGGGCTCACAGGCCTGAGCCATTCCTTTCCTGTGCAGCAGCCCGAACCAGGCTTCATAGATACGTATATATGCTCAGCGAGATCGAAGAAAGGGAAGCAACGTAAGCTACAAACCCTAACTCCGAAACCCAACACCCCACGCCACCACCTGGGCGACCCTCCCCCACCCGTTGCGCCGCCGTGCGCAGCCACAGGCCGGCCAAACCACGGCCAAATCCGCGTGCGCAAGAACAGAGCAGAACAGAGTAGCGCAGCAACAGCACCAGCAATGTGCAATCGTCGCGACGGGATTCCCGCTTCCTCGATTGATCAAATCCAGACCCGTCTTCGCAGGTTCACACTCAATATAACCCTCTTTCCTATCCATAAATTACTTTACGAAGAGGCGTAATGCATTTGTCGAGAAATCGAGTCGAACTTCGACGAAAACTGTTTTTTAACAGTTCGTAGAACAGTCCCCACACCCTGTTTGGAAGGCAGATTTCTGCCAGTCCACCTAGAAGTTAGGAAATCCCTTTAAAGAGAGTTACGGACAACATAAACAGGATTAAACCCTGTTATTAGTTTTAATTATGGTTAATTAGATATCAAGATAAATCAGCTTGAAAATCAAGAAAAACTTGGCGATAACAGTTTAGAAATTTAGAAAATTATTCGATACGACGTGCGTTCCGCCAAACCGAGCGACATGGTCGCGAACCGAAAGCATCGAAAGCTGCATATCGGCTTCATGGACGTATGGGCTTTGACGGAATTCAAATTGGTCGCGTGTGCGCGACGAATTTGATGTGTATCCGTCGAAATTTGTCGTATCGGCATTTGTGCAAATTCCTCAATTACTTTGTGTACGCTCGTCAGATCGAGACGAAACTTACGCCATCAGGACCGTATCATTTTTCTGGTCCTGTATGCCAAGTTTGGTCCGATTCTGAGACAGTGGAATCCGACGCCGTTTTGTAGGCCCCACGGTCCCACTCAACGGCGATTTTGTGCACGGCCCACCGGAATCCAACTTTGGACATACAGTTGGGTTCGTATCAAAAAACTGGATCCATAGACATGTAGTTTGATGACTTTAGAGACCATTGACTATGGCACGCTTTCGGTGCAAAGCGGGTCCAACGGCGGACATCGTTTTTGCCTGAAATTACCGTTTTGCCCCTGTATCCATAATTGAACTTAAGGACAGGCAATCCTAGCTAATTTGACTATTCTGAGACTGTTGGCATAGTTTGTTTCAGCTTTTGGAGATAGTTGTGTTGACATGGACTTCATGGCTTGGCAGTTGACTGTATTTTTGTTGGATCTGCGTGCAACCTCCAGGTAAGTATACCTTGCCTCCCTCTACAGTTTATTTACATGCATATTTCTATTATTATTATACAGTTTTACTATATGATTATTAAAATGAGATTTGTACATCGTGCATGCTAGTATACATATAGTTCTCTAGTTGTTCATGATTTACATGCTTAGTTAATCCCTATATCTTATATGTTAACAGTTAGTTATTACAGTTCTTTGATTTGCATACTTTACTTTAGACAGTGTTTACTGGTTTATTAGTCGTGTTCTTTTATCGTTATAATGCTTGACTAGATGTCGTGGTTCTATCAGATTGTGTCACGACCCGCACCCGTTTTTTTTAAACGGATACGAGACGTGTCCAAGCCAGCCTACGCCGCAGTATCGACGGTAGAACGCTGTCACGGCCATGAAGATCAAAATCCTAAATATTGCTCATTCACAAAATTAATTTAACTTACAATGATCACAAGTTTTACATTTGCAGAAAATATAAACTTGTACAAATATTGAATGACTATAACTCCACTATCTAACTAGTCTCTAAGCTTTTGTCTGCAAGTATTTTCGTCACTTTCCAAGCTAAGTGAATCCACGACCAACCTAAAAAATGTTGGTTTTCAGTCAGGAATGGAACGATCACAATTCACTGAATGCAATTTCATAAAGAAAATGACTATAAAATAAAGGTTAGACATCAATCATGAGTTTTGAAATAAACAGTAAATACAAAAAACCAATAGCAATAATAGACACAAAATATTTCTCCAACTGCTAGAAGTACCTTTGATATGTGATCGGTCTCAGAACAATTATGCGACACTGTCTACACTGTCTAAAGTTATACTGTCTATACTGTCAACACTGTCTAAAGTTACACTGTCTACACTGTCTAAAGTTACACGGTCTACAGTTAATATTGCAATAAAGAAACACTGTCTACAAAATAATAATCACGAACTACATAGTTTAAATGCAATAATCACTGTCTACACTGTCTATTTTACAATAAATAATCACTGTCTACTGTCTACTTTGCAATAAATAAATCACTGTCTACACTGTCTACACTGTCTAAGGTCAGATCACACATCCTTGGCACTTCTCATTCTCGACTCAACAATTTATAATAGAAAATAATCACATAACCAATGGCCAATCAATAAAATAGTAAAAATCAATATCAAATGCAGACAATAAACTGTACTCGCCTGTGGTCCTCTGCTGGTGAAACCGACAGTCTGAACTAGTCAATGTGCCACAATAGTCAAAACCCGTACAACAGTCCCCGGAAGCTGAAATAAACATTACCAATGTTTCAGAATAGCCAAATTAGCTTGGATTGTCTGTCCTTAAGTCCAATTCTGGACACAGGAGCAAAACGGTAATTTTAGGTCAAAACGGTGTCCGCCGTTGGACCCGCTTTGCACCGAAAAGTGCCAGAGTCAACAATCTCTAAAGTCGTCAAACTACATGTCTACGGATCCAGTTTTCTGATACGAACCCAACTGTATGTCCAGAGTTGGATTCCGGCAGGCCGTGCACAAATTCGCCCGTTGAGTGGGACAGTGGGGCCCACAAAACGTACGATTCAACTGTCTCAGAATTGGACCAAACTTGGCATATAAACCAGAAAAATGATACGGTCCTGCTGGTGCAAGTTTCGTCTCGATCTGATGAGCGTGCACAAAGTAATTAGAAATTTGCACAGGGGCCGATACGGAGAATTTTGACGGATACGGATCAAATTCGTCGCGCACACGCAACCAATTTGAATTCCGTCAAAGCCCACACACCAAACCGTTACGCAGCTTTGATGCTTTCGGTTCACGACCACGTCGTCCGGATTGGCGGGACGCACGTCGTATTAAGCGATTTTTCTAATTTTCTAATATTTAAAAACAATTTTTCCTAAACTTTGGGATCCGATATCTTGACACGTAATCGATGATTTCGATTCCCGTAAACTGGGTTTCGATGTCCTATAGGTTGGCTATCAATGTGTTCAGATAGATTTCTAAAATAATCATTGGACGCGATTGGTCGCCTTCCAAAATAGGATACATGCAACAGTTTTGAACTGTCAAGAACGAGTTTTTCGTCGATTTCGACTCAGTTTCTTTTCGAATCAGGGTCGATTCCACATAAACTATCTAGATGGATTCCTAGGTGGTTAGGTTGTGGTTGCATATGTGAAAACGAAGCAGAATCGGTAGCACGAGAAAAAATGGTTTACCTGTAAAAGAGGGTTCGGATCCTGCTGCTGCTGCTGTTCCTATTTGTGCCTGTGCGCGGTTGGCCGTTCCTGGCCGGCCGTCCTCAGGCCAGCAGTGGTGCAATGGCCGCGGGGTGGTTCGCCCATGGATGGAGGTCGGCGGGTGCTAGGGTTTCAAGTGAAATCCCCCTCCCTTTTCGTAATATATGTATACCTATGCCTTGGCGAATTCGAGCTGTGCTCGGTTCTGCGAGAGAGCTGGGCTCTCTAGGCCCTGGGTTCGGGTATTAACCCTTATCTCCATCTCGCGATATTTCAAAATATCGCGAGATAATGAATTATCTAATATATATATAGTACCCTTTTCATTTATCTAATAACCTTATATATCTATATGTATATTTGTATATATCTATATAGCTATACTTCTATCTCTCCATATATAATAAATACTCATAAAAATTCAATAAATTATCAATATTATCTCTATCTAATGTAGAGTATTTATGGTCGCATATATATCTATAAATCTATTTGACAATGAAATAATAACCAACTAATGGTAACTAATTTTTTAGTAATAGCGTCAATACTAACAATAATAATAGTAAGAATACAAATTATAATTACCTAATAATACGAGTAGTATTGGTAACACATTATACTCGTATGTTACTTGGTTCACAGTAACTGTGCAAGCATCTTATAATTGTCCTGTAAATATTTATTTGATAATAATAACATAACCAATAATAATAAAATTTATTATATAATAACTTCCTCAATAATATTAATATTAATAATAATAATAATAATAATAATAATAATAATAACAATAACGAATTTCATAAATCAACAAGGGTGTATATACCATGGCGTACAATCTAATAATCCCAAAAATTGTACCAGAACCTATTTTACAATTATCCTTAAATATCAACTAATAATAATATTATAATATTTAAATACGAATACCTTGCAATATACATTAAACCGTTAAGTGAAATACAATACCCTCTTACCCAATTCTACCAACACGAATGTCATTGGACGTGTCGCATGACCTACACGGGCTCAGTTCGGGTCCAGTCCGGCTAACATGGTATAACCGATTTCCCTAAAATTCAATAATATAAATAATGAATAAATAAACCATCTGTAAGGGTTAAGTCGTAACTTGGCTTGGTTTTCTTAGTTAGGACATCGATGGCTCGGCCTTCCCTATCAGGGCTAACACACTAGATAAAGCACGCCATTGCACTATCCGTGCCACGATTCCTAGTCACCTTGTACTCCAAAACTCCAATATGGTTAAAGTCATCTATCCTAATAATCAACTAAATAATTATCTATAAAATCTAAAAATCAACAATCCAATAGAATAATAATAATAGAAAATATTTCGAATTTTCTGGGAAGGGCAGCTACAAATCTACCCACCTTAAAATAATTTTGTCCTCGAAATTCTAACTTACAACTATTCCTTAAATTCAAAAGAAACTACCATTACTTAATCTCCTCGAATTTTTAATTCCTCAAAACAGTTTTATCCTCCTCCTAACCATTTTGTAACTACGAAACTCCGAGGACCTTCTACCCACCTTTGGTCACACTACTCCCTCAATCCTCATGTCTCTATAACTTTCAATCTTCCAACCAATTGCTAAAATACTACCAATAAACATCTACTGCTCATGGCCACTATAATCCTCTCCTATTTATCAAACCACCCAAAACCTAACATGCAACGACTTTACTCAAGTAGCTAATAAATATTGACAAATTCCAATGAGCATGACCATCTTCGCTCCGAAATAGGAAGGTCATACAGGTAAGGAAGAACAATCGTGAGTAAAAATGAGGTTTCAAGAGCAGTAGCTGGTATCCAATGATACAGCTAGAAAAAAATTCATGAACCCCTGACTTATTTGCTAGATTGGGCTACTCTAGTCCATCATTTGTTAAATCGAAGAACCCTTCGTTTCTTAGAGGGACTTGCAGTCCATGCAATACAGAAGTTTCGTTCTCAAAGTTAATCTAAACAAGGTTCCATAATAGAACGAAATTTGAGAAATCAGGATTGAGATTCTTTTCGTGGTTATTTAAACACACGAGTAAGGAATATAAATGCATACCAGATCGTATCTCGACTTCCAGGTAGATGGAATAAGGTTATGAATGGATTTACATTCTAAGGGATGGCGACTACATAATAGGTATAGGGACCTATTTCAAATAGTTCGGTTTTATAGTTAAAAAAATAGTGGTATGCATGGATGGGTTTTACTAGGTCTTAAGGGGTTCCTGATTGGACATCAATCGTTGGTTGGATGAACCTCGATTTCAATCTATATTGACTGGATAATATCCCAATGATAAACTATTTCTACTAGGCTAGGATAACCTAGAATAGGTTTCTACCCAAGTGGTTGAACTAGTTGTTGGTTGGCTAGGTCCTTAAAGCCCAGAATTGCGCCTTCAGTGACTTTTAAGTAGCACGAGAAGACACAATTGAGTAGCACACTAGTGACATGTGTAGTGGACTTCAAGTAGATCACAACCATATTTGGGTCGAAAGGTTTGAGTCACGGTTGAGTCTCTAATTGGAGTCGAGAAGTATACCGGTATTATGGTAAGGGTTATAGCTAGTCCTTTTGACTTGAAAATCGTACCATAAAAATAGAGTACATGGGAACGGGTTTGAGTGGGACATGATATACCTAGATGAAGGTGGACTCGTCTAGATCTTGCATATGAAATTTGTGGAAGGTAACAGCTGGTCTCGTGCTCCGAATATTAATGACACGGCCGGGGACACAAAATGATCTAAATGGAAAGTGGGAGTCCATGGGGCACTAATCATCACCCTAATAGAAATTATTCTAATCAATCGGTAATCCTCGTACATCCTAAAATTTGAAAGCTTACAGTCTACCCACCTTAGAAGTTAGGCTATGGTTTTAGGAATAAAGAGGTTAAGAGTATTTCTAAGTCCGAATATTGTACCTCGACTCTCGTTAATAAAGTGTAAGGTACGGCGTAACAGGATATGGTAGATATAAGTCAGGTCAAGAGTCGTTCCTCAATAAATAGAAAACGAGTGCATGTGCAATGACATATGGTCGATAAGATAGAATGACCTACTCGTCCACAGTATACATGAGTTATCGACAGGGTAACCCACTCTAAGGCACATCATATGGAAAGACTTCTAACAACTAAGTCATGAATTTCTATTGGGGTCAAGCTTGCCGGACTATTGTCACAAGGGTTCTAGTTGAAGCAAGCTTCAAACAAATGATTAGAGGTTCACAATATTTGATTTTTGGAGAATAGGTAGTCTCCTAGGTTGGCATTTGGTCAAGGAAAAAGATCCTAATCATTCTCGGACTCCAATGATCAGAAGATCAAGATTAGCAGGTTTAGTGTCGAAGGGATGACGAGTAACTTAAGTCAAGGTTCCAGTCACAGGGCTGGCCGATGGTAGCTACACTTGTGTATACAACTACCATAGTCATGGGGGATACTCTGTATCTCTCTACCATCACGAGCTTTCATCTTTCTAAATCGGTGAAAGACAAAACAATAAAGGATTCAAGGGAGATGTTACTGAATACAATCACGTGATTCAAGGGCAACGTATAATTCAAGAGGAATTGTCAAGCAGTCGTGGATGAGATCCTAGATACCTATATATCTCCATCTACGTAGTGTAATTAAACGAAGAGCGAACCAAATGCATCATGGTTGATCAGACCATAATACACTGATTCTGATTAGACAACAAGTTAGCAGGCGTCCCCACTAAACATATACCTCGAATCAAGCTCGAGAACAGAGTAAGCTTGCAAAAACTAGGCTGTAATAGCAGCGTTGGTCAAGATAGTCAAGATTTCAGTACGCGAGATTTTTGAAAAGAGGCACAAGTAGTTGAGTTTAGAGGAAATCAAACTTTACCTGGTGTTCTTGCTTCTATAGACATCCCACTATCATCTTACCCTTAAGGCCTTGGTCGACTAATAGTTTATGGACTTCTGAATTCTATATTATAGGTAACCTATTAGTGTCAGTCAATTTCCTCATCAATAGATCACGAGGATCATACGGAGTGCTAGGTCGGGAGACATGCTACCAAACTTACAAACTTCTACTACTATTGGCTTTGTATCTTATGGGTCATACATAGCACAGTCCTATCCTCTATAGTACCCTAAACTTGTAATCACGTCTGAAATTATTTCACCGAGGATTATGCCTCGTCCGTATACTCGGGCAATGGTAAACTCTTGGTTCTGTGATTCAGATGTGATATACTATCAGATACTCTACCTTATCTCAACCCCGGGTAACTATGATCAAAGAGGACCACTAGCCATAGTTTTAGGAATATTCTATAACCTATAATTTCCTTAAAAATTTCAATTCTAGGGTCGTGTCTCGCCAGTACGTTGTTGGCTACAGTGAGTCCATAATTCAAATAAATGGCGACAGTGCGCTGCTGTCCTGCCATTATGAGTCAACTAATATTCTTTTAACTATATCTGTAAAACTTCATGGGCTTCTATAGATTCAAACAAGTTGACTATGTAATAAGGCATAAATATTTGTCCTATCAGTCGTAATCTGTAACTAAAGGATTTAATCATGGAGGAGACAAAAGGATTACAAACATTCTAGTATCTATTCTATGTGTATTCAACATTTGAGAAAAACTTGAATCGAAACTAACTCGAGGTCTGTATCTGGGTAACGTAATCAGAAATTATACAATTAATTCTTAGGGCAAAAATAGGAACTAAACAGGCAACTCGGGCTAAGATATGAGGGTGATGTCTAAAAGGCAAAGAAGGAATTTAACAGTTTATCAAGGTTAGATCATTATTTCTAGGAAGCCCTGTCTCACTAGTTGAGTAATCTATCCATATTGGACCATATCGTCCTATCAAGAGGAAGTAGTGTACCTATGGGGATCTGACAAACTATCAACATTAATACTCCTCAGCTAAATTACATGGCCTAGACTACCCATCGGTAAATTTGTATAGGGGACTCCTAGTCTTAGTCATTCTCTTAAATTAAATTAATTCTTAATTCGTGAATGAGCATTTCCTAGTCGCAGGCTCGTAATAGTACGACTAACTTAAGTACTATCACGAGTTCGCATGATTTGCGAAGACAGACCTGCATGGGCCACCACAAAAACTTGTCACGACCCGTACCCGTTTTTTTAAACGGATACGAGACGTGTCCAAGCTAGCCTACGCCGCAGTATCGACGGTAGAACGCTGTCACGGCCATAAATCAAAATCACAAATATTGCTCATTCACAAAATTAATTTAACTTACAATGATCACAAGTTTTACATTTGCAGAAAATATAAACTTGTTCAAATATTGAATGACTATAACTCCACTATCTAACTAGTCTCTAAGCTTTTGTCTGCAAGTATTCCCGTCACTTACCAAGCTAAGTGAATCCACGACTAACCTAAAAGAATGGAACGAGCACAATTCACTGAATGCAATTTCAATAAAGAAAATGACTATAAAACAAAGGTTAGATATCAATCATGAGTTTTGAAAATAAACAGTAAATACGGAAAACCAATAGCAATAAATAGACACAAAATACTTTCTCCAACTGCTAGAAGTACCTTTGATAAGTGATCGGTCTCGGAACAATTATACGATACTGTCTACACTGTCTAAAGTTACACTGTCAACACTGTCTAAAGTTATACTGTCTACATTGTCTAAAGTTACACGGTCTACAGTTAATATTGCAATAAAGAAATATTGTCTACAAAATAATAATCACAAACTACACAGTTTAAATGCAATAATAATTACTGTCTACACTGTCTATTTTGTAATAAATAAATCACTGTCTACACTGTCTACTTTGTAATAAATAAATCACTGTCTACACTGTCTACACTGTCTAAGGTCAGATCACACATCCTTGGTACTTCTCATTCCCGACTCAACAATTTATAATAGAAAATAATCACATAACCAATGGCCAATCAATGAAATATAGTGAAAATCAATATCAAAATGCAGACAATAAACTGTACTCGCCTGTGTGGTCCTCTGCTGGTGAAACCGACAGTCTGAACTAGTCAATGTGCCACAATAGTCAAAACCCGTACAACAGTCCCCGGAAGCTGAAATAAACGTTACCAATGTTCTCAGAATATTCAAATTAGCTAGGATTGTCTGTCCTTAAGTCCAATTCTGGATACAGGGGCAAAACGGTAATTTTAGGTCAAAACGGTGTCCGTCGTTGGACCCGCTTTGCACCGAAAAGCGTGCCAGAGTCAACGGTCTCTAAAGTTGTCAAACTACATGTCTACAGATCCAGTTTTCTGATACGAACCCAACCGTATGTCCAGAGTTGGATTCCGGCGGGCCGTGCACAAATTCGCCCGTTGAGTTGGACCGTAGGGCCCGCAAAACGACGTACGATTTAACTGTCTCAGAATTGGACCAAACTTGGCATACAGGACCAAAAAAATGATACGGTCCTGCTGGCGCCAGTTTCGTCTCGATCTGACGAGCGTGCACAAAGTAATTGAGAAATTTGCACAGGGGCCGATACGGGAAATTTTGACGGATACGGATCAAATTCGTCGTGCACACGCAACCAATTTGAATTCCGTCAAAGCCCACACGACCATGAAACCGTTACACAGCTTTCGATGCTTTCGGTTCGCAACCACGTCGTCCGGATTGGCGGAACGCACGTCGTATCAAGCGATTTTTTCTAATTTTCTAATATTTAAAAACAGATTTTTCCTAAACTTTGGGATCCGATATCTTGACAAATCGATGATTTCGATTCCCGTAAACTGGGTTTCGATGTCCTATAGGTTGGCTATGAATGTGTTCAGATAGATTTCTAAAATAATCATTGGATCGGCGATTTGTCGCCTTCCAAAATAGGATACATGCAACAGTTTTCGAACTGTCAAGAACGAGTTTTTCGTCGATTTCGACTCAGTTTCTTTTCGAATCTGGGTCGATTCCACACAAACTATCTAGATGGATTCCTAGGTGGTTAGGTTGTGGTTGCATATGTGAAAACGAAACGAGAATCGGTAGCACGAGGAAAAAATGGTTTACCTATAAAAGAGGGTTCGGATCCTGCTGCTGCTGCTGTTCTTATTTGCGCCTGTGAGCGGTTGGCCGTTCCTGGCCGACCGTCCTCCAGCCAGCGGTGGCGCAATGGCCGTGGGGTGGTTCACCCATGGATGGAGTTCGACGGGTGCTAGGGTTTCAAGTGAAATCCCCCATCTCTTTTCGTAATATATGTATACCTATGCCTTGGCAAATCCGAGCTGTGCTCAGTTCTGCGAGAGAGCTGGTGTAGCACCCAGTTTCCCAAATAAAGGTAAGTTTGAAATTTCATGTTTATAATTATTTTAATAATGATATTTAATTCATGATATGATTTTTGGTGATTTAAATTATTTTAAAATTATTTTAAATCAATGACTTGTGGTTTTGACGTTTTGATAGTGAAACCCTAGAGACTGTTTCACCTAGAGCCTAACCATGTGATTATGATATTTTAATGTCATTTTTGGCCTAAGAATATTTTTGCATTTGACCTCTTTGAATTATTTTGATATTATTTTTATTTATGATATTGTTTTGGGGTTATTTGAGTCGGGCTCGAATTTCAACTCAATCCGACTTGAAACGGAGACCCGGGGGTAGTTTGACTCTAGTGGGACCCACACACTAGTTAGGCATGGCCCACATGATATTAATTTTAGTCCACATGATAGAAATATTTTAGTTAGAGGTTAGACTAATTATTATGGATAAGGTTAGTGTGATTAGAGACTTTAGAATGACTAATTTAGCCCCAACCAATTAGCCCTTTCCTAATACTCATAGAATAGATTAGTGGGGGCATTTTGGACCTTACCATAATAGGACAAATAGCCCCATATGGCCAGCCACTTTGGGAGAGGATAGGCTCAAGTTCATTTCATTATTCTCATCCACACTCTCTCTCTTGTTCTTTCCCAAATTCCTAGAGAGCAATCCCTAGCAATTTCTCCACCAAATCCTTCCATTTCACCACCAAATCTTCTTCTTTCCTTCTCCATTCTAGCCAAGGAGGAAGCTACCCAAGTTTGGGAGGATTCGGAGCTCGTTCGTGTCCTTTTGGAATCTCTACGTGTCGGTGTCGCTCCGGGAAGGCTTTTCTTTGATTCGATCTACCGGGAGGTATAAATCCCTTCTCTTTTTTATTTCCTCATGCATATAGGTCTATTTTGAACCCATAGGAATGACCCCCATGGTTGTATCTCCATTTGTGTCCATTTTGTGTCCATTTGGAGGTCATAGGAGTGTTCTTTGTGTTGTGGTTGTGTCCATGTGGGAAAATCCCAAATTTGGACACACTATGTGTTGTTGTTATGTATGAATAAATTATTACATGTTTAATCTCATATTTTGTATTGGAGATGTGTTCTATAGTGTCTCATATATATATATTAGTGTAGAGAGTGAGTTCTTGATATATTATGTTTATACTTGTGTTCTTTTGTCTCAAACTACCTAAATCCGTCATAATTTTTATCCACGTTTTTAATTTCAGCCCTAACTTAGAAATGTCATAACTTCTAGCTCAAAGTTCGGTTTAATCTCCCATTTTTTTAAAAGAAGCGTATTAAAGTTAGCTTTCCAAAAATATGTATTAATAGGCCTAATTCTTTCTGTAACTTTCTGGAGAATTATTTGAGTGTCAGCTTTATGAAAGACAAACGCGTTCTCGGTGTTTTCGCGATTCCGGGAGTTTCCGGAAACGAAAACGCGATCCGTTTGATGTTTCGGAAAGCTAACACATAGATCTATAACATACTTTAATACTAAATTTTAATTCATGCTGAGATGGTACAATATTGATTATTAGTAGGAGTTACTATTCGGCATATGCATCTTGTGCACCCTTGTGTAATATAATGTTCTATTTGATTTTAACCCATATTAATGTATACATTATGTAATTAAATAGAGAATGCAAGCATGAGTAAATGGTTAAATAAATGATGTATGAGGTGTAAGTTTCCTATCTAATGTAAGCATGTATAAGTATGGCTTGTGATGAATATGTAGGTTCCATAGTATGTAATGTATGGTGCATATAGTGGTGCAAAAGAATAAATGAATGATGAATGAATGCAAGCATGAATGTAATGTAATAGATGTAATGCATGATATGTTAGATGAATGAAATGATATATATATATATGATATATATCCTCTTTACATTAATGTATATATATGGTTGAATGCAAGCATGTAGGAATGCAATTAATGTAATGTATGTAAGCAATACATAAATACATGAATGAAAGAATGATATACAATGCATGCATGAAAGTATATAATGAATGCTAGATATAAATGCAAGGTATATATGTAATGATAGATATGAATGCATAATGTATAAATATTGTAAATGCAATATCAGATTTCATATGTAGACATAGAACCAATGCATAGCTGATTTAGATTGAATGTTAGTTCATTTTAGGTTGTTCGAACACTGAACTGTCCATGTAAGCATATATACCTTCCTTTTCCTATTGCCAAGTCAATTTAGTTTTTAATATAGTGGAATGTCTATGAATGTAATGTTAACCTTCAACCCCTTAATTCGAAATGTTAGTTAATTTCAGTACTAGACAATGCATGAGCTGTATGCATATGGGATGTTGGCTTAATGGCAGATTTCAGATAACATAGTTCATTTATGTGGTTAGTTACACCAGTTTATGGGATAGCTCACTTTAGTTTATATAAATGTGGAACTAAACTGAGAATGAACTTCACCCTGCACAAGGACACCCCACTCTATATCAACCACCATGCCATGTAACCCTTCTCTAAATGATTGCTATAATATATATAGATTTATGTAAAGTATAGATGCATGTTAGTTATAACTTAAATAGTCTCTACTCTAATGTATATAGATGTACTTGTAGCCATGCATGTTAAGTATAATACATGTGTAATGTTGATGGGTTAGCTTTGTGCCATGTGTAGTGTAAACTTATAACTAGTGTTGATTTCTCTTTTCATGTACACCTCCATGTTCACACACACACATAGCTTTACATGTTAGTTCCTTTCTCTTATATAATATATATATATATAATATATATATATATATATATATATATAGAATATGCATGATAGTGATGTATCTTGATGTGACTTGTGTTGGCTTGTATAGCCGTGTGATTGGTGTGTGACTGCTAGCCTAGGCTTGGTTAGGCCTAGTGAGACTTATTAGACTTGTTTGGGCTAGGACTTGACCTAGTTGACTAGTGTGGTTGACTAGAGTTGACCAAGTGTTGACTTTAGTCTAGTTTGACCTAGACAGCATGCAGATGCATTATAGATTACTATTATCATCCCATGTATACATCTTGACTTGTGTTGCTCTAACTAGGAGTCAGGTACCTCATCTCGGACAGTACATTTACTTCAGACATTCAGATACGAGGCGAGTACATTCTCTGACCGTTTCATACTTGTCTGGATTTACATTCTTGTTCTAGATTACTGTACTTGATGCTGACACGATCATTATCACGGATTAGTACTATGTGGATCTTCTTCTGAGATGTTATCTCCTTGTATTCACTAAATACATATTGTGATGTGCGTTTCACTTACATATTGTATTTATTGAATATCCTTATCATTGTACACTCATTGTGCATATTGTACTCTCATTATCACATTGAGCCATTGTACAAGCTATTGTACAAGCCATTGTATAAGCCATTGTACAAGCCATTATATAAGGTAACGTAACTGAATTGGATCCTTGTGTATTGATTGGGGAGGGAGAGTAAAATTGGTTATGTGATCAATCCTATTGTATAAGAAATTGTATATGTCCATTGTACACCCACGTACAAAGGAGTCCCATTTTATTGTATAACCTAACCCGTTTACATAACCATATTGTGCTCTAAATCACATGTTGCTTACAGTTCTTACTTATCATATATAGATATTTTCTATTATCAAATCTCTGATGTTTTCATATACATTCTTCTTTCAGCGTTTCATGTACCTTACTCTATTGCATGCTTATATTTCCTAACATGATATGAACTGCGTGAGATGTTTTGTGCTCGCTTCCGTCCTGACTGGACCTGTTGAAAATTTTACAGAGGATGATGAGGAACCCTGCACCCTTACTTGGAGTTTGCCTAGTTGACACTCGTGACCTGGACCCCTGGAGAGGTTCAGGCAGCTGCTCAGGATGATACCTTGTATAGTGTAGATAGCTTAGACTGTCCTTTCTTTTCATGTTTAGCTGTTGTCTTATTTTTAGAGTTGTATATTTTAGAGATGTTGAGACTTTGTTATTTCTTTCTGCTGTACCTCAGTTGAGGATTTCTTATCTATTTTCCATCATGCTACATTCTACCTTAGATTATGATTGAGTTGTACCTCTGTGTTGGCCTCCTTATGGAGAGTATTCATATTATGTTAGTTATAGTTCATGACCTAGAACAGCGTTTCTACCGCCGACACTGCGGTGTAGGCTGGGCGTTGTTACGTTCTCGTACCCTCACAGTGGGTGCGGGTCGTGACAGCTGGGCTCTCTAGGCCCTGGGTTCGGGTATTAACCCTTATCTCCATCTCGCGATATTTCAAAATATCGCGAGATAATGAATTATCTAATATATATATATATATATATATATATATATATATATATATATATATATATATATATATATATATATATATATATATATATATATATATATATATATATAGTACCTTTTCATTTATCTAATAACCTTATATATCTATATGTATATTTGTATATATCTATATAGCTATACTTCTATCTCTCCTATATATAATAAATACTCATAAAAATTCAATAAATTATCAATATTATCTCTATCTAATGTAGAGTATTTATGGTCGCATATATATCTATAAATCTATTTGACAATAAAATAATAACCAACTAATGGTAACTAATTTATTTAGTAATAGAGTCAATAATAACAATAATAACAGTAAGAATACAAATTATAATTACCTAATAATACGAGTAGTATTGGTAACACATTATACTCGTATGTTACTTGGTTCACAGTAACTGTGCAAGCATCTTATAATTGTCCTGTAAATATTTATTTGATAATAATAACATAACCAATAATAATAAAATATTATTATATAATAACTTCCTCAATAATATTAATATTAATAATAATAATAATAATAATAATAATAATAACAAATTTTATAAATCAACAAGGGTGTATATACCATGGCGTACAATCTAATAATCCCAAAAATTGTACCAGAACCTATTTTATACAATTATCCTTAAATATCAACTAATAATATATTTATAATATTTAAATACGAATACCTTGTAATATATATTAAACCGTTAAGTGAAATACAATACCCTCTTACCCAATTCCACCAACACGAATGTCATTGGACGTGTCGCATGACCTACATGGGCTCAGTTCGGGTCCAGTCCGGCTAACATGGTATAACCGATTTCCCTAAAATTCAATAATATAAATAATGAATAAATAAACCATCGGTAAGGGTTAAGTCGTAACTTGGTTTGGTTTTCTTAGTTAGGACATCGCTATGGCTCGGCCTTCCCTATCAGGCCTAACACACTAGACAAAGCACGCCATTGCACTATCCGTGCCACGATTCCTAGTCACCTTGTACTCTAAAACTCCACTATAGTTAAAGTCATCTATCCTAATAATCAACTAAATAATTATCTATAAAATCTAAAAATCAACATTCCAATAGAATAAATAATAATAGAAAATATTCCGAATTTTTTGGAAAGGGCAGCTACAGATTGGTTCCCTCTCGTACCGTGTCGTGAGTCGTCTCGTATCATAGGATGAATAACTCATATCGGAACTGCTTTACCTCCTTGTCTTGAAATCTTGATGCTAACCTACGAGTCCACGTTAGGGACGAGGGTTAGTAGTTAAGCTAACTTGCGAGCCCACACCAGGGGCGAGAGTTAGTAAGCTAACCTGCGAGTCCACATTAGGGACGAGAGTTAGTAGTTAAGCTAGCTTGCGAGCCCACACCAGGGGCGAGAGTTAGTAAGCTAATCTGCGAGTCCACATTAGGGCGAAGGTTAGTAGTTAAGCTAACTTGCGAGCCCACACCAGGGGCGAGATTTAGTAAGCTAATCTGCGAGTCCACATTAGGGGCGAGGGTTAGTAGTTATCTGTCCACACCTGCGAGTCCACATTAGGGATGAGGGTGATGCTAGCCTGCGAGTCCACACCAGGGACGAGGGTTAGTAGTATATGATTCACACCTGCGAGTCCACATTAGGGACGAGGGTGATGCTAGCCTGCGAGTCCACACTAGGGGCGAGGGCTAGTAGTTGTCCAAACCTGCAAGTCCACACTAGGGACGAGGGTTTGAGTTATTCGATTGGTTATCCGTTGACATCGTGATATCGTGTTCTCTTGTTCCTCTCCAGCAGTTCGTTTAGGCGTAGTGGTTCTTCCAGTTGTGTATAGTCATGTATCGTGTTGATTGGTCTTTTCCCATTTATTTTCCTATATTTTCTTTATTGCATGATAAACTGCTAGATAGGCATATTTTTATGTATCTTACTATATCCCCTGAGGACCTGATGATCTCTTCAGGTTTAGTGAGTGCATGAAGATAGCTATTAGTTCTGGATGACGGATGGGATAATACGCTTGCGGGATTCAGGTATCGTATTGTATTTATTATCAGCTCGTGCTTTCATACCTTTTCATGAGATATCATGTTTCCTGATTCAGTTTAGACTCTTGTTACTTTATTAGAGTCTTATCGAACATATATGCTAGTGGGCTGCAGACCACAACCCATACTTGTTCATTCTTGTTTATATGATTCATGTGGATTGAGATATAGTTTAGATTAGACATGATACCCTTGACCTTGACAGCTTATACGTACTCGAGTCGGGCTGGAGTCCATTCGATACGTAGCTGGCTTGCTCACGAGCTCGCGCCCGAAAACCGGGTGCGGGTCGTGACATAGTGTCCAGTTTTGGGTAGAGAGTTTAGTGTATCCTAGGTTAGTCTCAATTGTTAGAAGGATACGTTAGTATCTAGTTAGTTTAGTTAATATCCCAAGAATCTTGGTTAGATATCTTAGGATGTTAGGATATTAGAAGTTAGTATCCTAAGTAGGATCTATGTTAGAAGTTAGATGTTGTATTGAGTTACCTATAGCTATTATCTTAGGATATCTAAGTTAGTATCCTAGATGGATATGTTTGTATCTTGGTAGGATTTACATATTACCTAAGATAGCTAAGGTAATGGGATATTACCTAGATAGCTAAGGTAATAGGTATGATGTTAAGGTATTGAGTTATCTACTAGCCTAAGGGTGGGATATTACTAGAATATGGTATTATCTAGTATCTAAGGTAATGTGGATGTTAAGGTATTAGTTACATAGACTAAGGTATTGGGATTCCAACTTAAGGTATTGGTATTAGGATACCAATAGAAGTAAGGTAAATGGTATTTTGGTAGGTAATTACTAGAAATAGGATACTCGGCCTAGATTTGACCTTGTTTGACCAAGGTTGACTACTTTGACTGAAAGTCAAAGTAGAGTCAACATCTGACCTAGATTGGACTCAAAGTTGACCAGAGTTGACCAGTTGACCAAAAGTCAACTATAGGGAAACCATTGACCTAGTTTGACCTAGATTGGATTAGGAGTTGACCAGAGTTGACTAGTTGACCAAAAGTCAACTGTAGGTCAACCTTTGACCTAGTTTGACTTAGCTTGACCTAATTTGACTTAGTTTGACCTAGATTGCATAGCATGTACTAGAAAATCATGCCTAACACTGTTAAACCCTATTTAACTCATGTATATCTCATCTTTAGGTCTGTGACTTCACTCTGAGCCTCGACAGCTCAGGACCGCATGCGAGTACTTTCTCTGATAGTTTTTATTGTCTTGATATCTACTATATCCGATTCAGTTGTAGTGTTTTACTTAATTCTCGACACAAGATATACGGACTAGTATACGTCGGAACCTGTCATGAGATGTTATTCCTCGATTACATGGTATATGGGTACATTGTTCGATCTTATTTTTTGTACTTGTATAGACACCAATTTGGGAGTGGACTGGCCCCCTGCTTTGAATCCCATGTCATTACGTGTCATGTTCGGATCCATTATATTATTCAGAGATGGGGAGTTATTAGAGGTTATGTGATCAATACCCCTCATGTCACTTCCTATGCATAGCTCCACCCATACTGCACGTAGGGTATAGCCTGACCTGAAACTTCCTGTGCATAGCTTTCCATTTTGGTCGGCCTAGTCCTATATATATATATTTCTTGTTCATAGCCGGTCAAATGTAACAGCCTGATCCAGACCCAAGCCGGTCACATAACGCTCTAATATCTCAAGGCACTGTTTATATTTATATTTTACATCAGATATTTCTGTATTGCTTTATATTCCTATATTTTTACACCCTGACATGATATCATGTTCACCTGTACTATTTTACTTCCAGTCTTGATATTTTATCTTGTATTCCATTATAACACTACCAAAATACAGGCAATTAGCGACAGATTTTTCTATCGTAATTAGCTACGGACTTTCGACAAATCACCGACAGATTACCGACGAGAAGCTGATAATTTTTTATTTTTATTTTAAGGGTGAGAAAAGGTCGCCAGTCTGTCGTCACGAGGTAGCAACGGAATAGCGACGGAACGATACCCTCTGATACACAGTAACGACGGTTTTCCGATGGACAGTCCGTCGGTAAGAGTCTTTATAATTCACTACCTGATACTTAAATTCGACGAAACAATGTCGGTAAGTCGTCGCTAATGTAACGAATACTGACGACGGAAAGCCGTCGCTATTCCGTCGAGTGGCGACTACGTAGCGACAGACATTTTTTAGCGACGAGCTGATTGCCGACGGATTGTTTTGATCAAAATCCGTCAGTGATCCATCGCTAATCCGTATTAGCGACGGATGGGCGACGGATGTGGCCATCGCTAAAACAACGAATTTTGGTAGTTTAATTATCTCTTATAGTATTTGTCAATTCACATGGAACTGATGTTGGCGTTTGTACTTGCTCATATCCTGACAGGATAATCCCGTTGATTTTACAGAGGACTTAGACGCTGATTGCTCGACCTTCTACGGGTTTGGCATAGACAAAAACTTCGACCAGGATCTTTCTGTGGACCCGGTGCTCATAGAGGATGCATCGCCTGTAGTGACCTAAATTAGTTAGGTTTGACTGGATTGCATTCCAGCTGGATATTTGACACTTGTAGTATATTCTATTTGGGATCTTGTGTTATATTTTAAATTCTGAACTTCTGTCTGTGACTTGCATCTATTTTAGTTTATCTATTTTCCATCGTATCTTTATCATGTTCGTGCTTATCTTCCTTAGATGTCATGTGATTGAGTTGTGATTATATTCCTTCGTACAGAGATGACAGGTTATATACTTTGTGTCTTTTTTTCTTTTTTTCTTTTTTTTAGGGTGTCCACTTCTTAATGGTGCTTGGAGGCATGCCTCCAAGGGGGCTCGAACCCGCGCCACTGCGCCGGGGTGCTCCACCATTCCTAATGGGCTACGCCCACAGGGACATAGGCTGGACGTACCTACGTGCTCGTGCCCCTAAACAGGGTGCGGGTCGTAACAAAATCCGACGAATAATCCGAAATAATTCCGTTTGCATTCCAACGGTCGAATTCTGTCTAAAAGCGTCCCCAACGGCTATAATTATAGTCGTTACTTTGTGCAGGCGGATGATCCGACGGTGATCTGCAAAAATTCGGTGGATCTTCCGCCCGTCTGCTGAAAGTTGCATAATTGCACTTTCCTTTGCTTTGGTTATAAATAACCTTGAACCCCTTCATTCAAGGTTGATGCTTTGAGCATAAAAATTTCTAAATGACCAAAGCCTATCCACAAGTAACTCTACAATACTTTTATTTGTCATCCACAAATTGTGTTAGAGTTATTGAGTTGAAAAAGAGAGATCTTCATCTTGTGTAAAGAAAATCAAAACCTTCTTGTGAAAAGGTTGGAGTTGGAGATCTTCGGATAAAAGCTCACAGTTGAAGTCGGAGAGGCCTTCGGATAAAAGCTCTCGTGTAAGGAATGGTAAGCCTTCGGATGAAAACTCACATTATACAATTTGCATAATAGTGGATTAAAGTTGGAGAGAGTTCCGGGACTGGAGTGCCCCTTGGGAGGATACCAGGATACATCGGGTGTCGGTATTGTTGTTGCTTCTTCTCTTGCACTCTTAATATTTAAATTGTCTATTAGCAATCATTTAGTACTTGATTAGTTAGCTTGACCCTATTCACCCCCTATGGTGCTTTCATGTGTGTGTGTGTGTGTGTGTGTGTGTGTGTGTGTGTGTGTGTGTGTGTGTGTGCGCGTGTGTGTGTGTGGATAAGAGAGGATAAGGATAACATAACTTCGCCACCTAATGGCCCACTAGTTAGGTCTGAAGGCTCACAACTCACACTATTCGGCCTTGAAGGTCTTATCCGAAGGCTCACAATTCACACTACTCGGCCCTCAAGGCCTTACAACTCACTCAACTTGGCCTGTTGGCCACAACTCAGCTCGTAGGCTGACTCCACTGTTGTCCGGTCCGAAGACTCCGCACTTTGGCCCGCATCTCCTAACGGATGCACACTTCAATTCTCCAATACTGAAAATTAAAGTACTTTTTCCAAGGCTTGAACGCAAGACCTCTTGGGGGGATGACTCATATCTTAGCTAGCCACTAGATAATTTTATTAAGGAATACTAGATTTACAACCAATCAACTTCTGCCCTCGCCACTCATTTACATAGGATATATCAAGTATGTCGATATCGCATTCAATGTTATTCTGAATTCCTATTATGCCCGTATGAAGAACTTCAAAAATACATCTATTCCTATCACGCCATACATGCCAAATCGCTCCTATCAGTACAAGTCACAGTCGTTGATACTTCCTAGCCCCCTTCGTGCTCTGTCTTTTAACTTCTGCTAAGATTGTGTCCATCTCCATCATCTTATAATGTCCAAGATTGAGTTTCAGACTATGATGCATCCAGATCTCCCAAATAAATGAGTATGTAAAGAACAGATGGTTGCGGGATTCACTCGATCTTTCGCATAGAACACACCTCACATCAATGTTTACTATTCCAAATTGGACAACTATCTCGTGTCAATCGCCTATTTCGCAATGTGCTTATGCATGCACAAAGTCATCTTTACTGTAACACCTTTTACCCAAGTGAATTTAGCCCATTCTACCTTGGGGAACACTGGACACAAGGTTGGAGTTATTAACTGTCTAAGGTGGATTGCAGTCCAAGTGAAATTATGTCTGGACCAAAGCCAAGAGGGGCTAACTGTGTGTTAGTGAGCTAAGTGGTCTGGTGGGCTATTAGTGTTTGCCGATGTTTCTTCAATAAAATGGACCACATCTTCCACTATATAAGTAGATTTCAAAACAGCTCAAGATTTAGCCGTCTAAGTCGTATGTATATCATCGACCATTTTATTTAAAAAAAATTTACGGAAGATAATTTTTTAAAACTTTCTTTTTCTTCCGCATAACCAAATACTCTCTTTCTATTATTTTTTTTTCCACATAACTGAATATTCTTTTTTTATTCACATATATCCACAACAAATTATAACTAAATTTAAATTAAATTTCTAAATCCTAATTAAAATATAAATATATATAACAAATCTTAATTTAAATTTAAATATTTAAATTATATTTTGATGACATTAGAAAGAAGAAAAAATTATTGTACGTGCTTTTACTAGTGTCAGTAAGGGGAGAAAGCACTGTTGGCTCTGTCAGTCATTTTGCCTTCCGGTCAAATAGTACAACAGAAATAATAAGCCACAGACTCCAGGGATTAAAAGAAAAAGTAAATTATTCTTGGTCCATAGCTCTCTTTTTTGGGATTTTTTGACTTACATCCCACTTGTTAATATGAATTTGTACTTACATCCCTTTTTTTTATTTTTTTAGACTTACATCCCACTTTTCGTCACTAAAAGTATTCATTTTGTCACAAAAAGTATTTGTTTTGTCACGAAAAATACTTTTAGTGACGAAAGTGGGATGTAAGTCTAAAAAAAATAAAAAGTGGGATGTAAGTACAAAGTCATATTAATAAGTGGGATGAAAGTCAAAAAATCCCCTCTTTTTTTTAGGTACTACAAATATTTAGCTCTTTTTTTCTTTTTCTTTTTTCTTTACTAGTCAATGTCAAGCAACATATGCTTTTGATACTAATTATGTTCATTTGTCATCACTGCCTTGTTCATTTTACTTCTTAATTTGGATTTAAGACACAACTCGCTGCAACTGCTCATACTCTAATGTTGATTGTGCTCTTCTGATATTTAGTCTTTAACAGCTTTAGGTATTTTTGATGATGGTGTGTCATCCGAGTAACTCTAAGTAACAATATCATGTAGATGGCAACAAAGGTTATTGTCCCCCATTATTTCGTTTAGATATAAACAAAGAGATCATATTCATCAGTTCTGTTCTTTATTCTCAAGAGTTTTTTTTTTCCTATTCTTCATCTTATATATGAAGATGATGTTTTGACTTTTCTAATTGTCTTAAAAAATATTTCTACTTATGAAATTCATCCTATGCCACTTTGATAACTATTTTTTTTTAAAATGATATTTGATTCACACATTTGATTATGATGCCATTCTAAGAATTAAAATTAAATGTTGAAACTCTGCAGTCCTACTATATTTCAGGACTGTGGGAAACACTACAGTCTTTTCTATAGTTCAGGACTGCAGAAATTTTGGCAATCCTTATTACAGTAAAGGAATGTAGGTTTTGCCTGCCGTCCTTTCGTTTTCATGGCCGACTGTAGGCTAAAACAGCCAAAACAATGATTCTAGGGTTATTCGAAAGAAAAATATATGAACCCTAAATTTGTTCTAACCTATTTTATCAAACTATTTTGAGAATTATCAAAGATTCGATAAAATTAAAATTAAAATATAGCAAAATATTTCAAAACATACCTAAATTATGATGAAGGGTTGGACTTGGGTGCCATTGCTTGGAATTGGAGGAACGGAGAAGGAATTTAGAGTTTAGGAATTGGAATAATGGAGAAGAGAAATAGGGTTTAGGGTTTAAGAATGTAGAAGAGAGAGAATAAAAAATACCAAATGAAGTGTTGGTTGAGGGTTTTGGGAGGGGTGGCTAGTCCCAAGTAAAATTCGGACTGTCCTGAGTAGCCAAACTGGACTGTCCTGTAGTAAGGACTAGTCCCAAGTAAATTTTGGAGTGCTTTTAGAATTAGCCTTTAACTTATTGTTAAGTAAATAATTTTGTGTTAAAAAATAGGATATTTTAAGTTTAGTCCGGGTAAACCGTAAACTAAAATCATGGCTAGACATATTTGATTCAATGTAGTCTTGAATATGAATCTATCTTCATCCATACTTTCCCATGTCAATAGTCTTCTTCACTTTCCTTGTCAATTTCCACAGTGAGAATATTTGTCGCATGAAGAGATTCGAACGGTCGAAGAAGACAACTAATTTGAGCTCCCCATCATCTCAAACATGACCCATCGATCCTTCTCTGTCAATGAAACTTGTATGCTGGCCATTGCAATTCACTCTTATTAGTTTCTCTTTAGTGTTGCTCCGAAGGTTTATGAATAATTGTTATTAGCATGCATTGTCCAGAATTTTTCTGTTAGCCATGTATCGACCACGAATCCAGTCTGCCCATAGTGACAGAACTCTTCCCACTTGATGGCATGGAGTCCCTTCGCTCGCTCCACATGAAATCCGCACACATACGTTCTGTCTTAATTTATGGTTCCAGCAGGTAGAAGGATTGCTTGAAGCCAATACATGGGTGGCTATGGCATATATAACCGTTCTGACCAACTTGATGCGTCCTCCAAAAGAAAGCAATTGTGCTTGCCAACCCTCTAGTCCCGTCTGCGTGAATTTGAGCACGGATGGGAAGGCCAAGATGCCGGACTGGGAGATCACCCTCTGGTGTGCCTATCATATTTAGCCACACATCTTTATTAGCACAAGTTTGATTTACAAACAAATTGGCTCTTGTTTTTGTTTTATTGCAGCCCTGACAAATATTCAAATGAAGTTAGCATTTGGTTCAAGTTTTGGAGGTTTGGGAATGGGTTTTGAATTCTTTACCCATGTTTGGTGTTACTTTCAAAATTCCAACTTCTATCCCAAACACGTGAATTTAGATAATAGTAGCATCATGAAATTAATGAAAAGAGTATTTATGGAAAACTAAACAAATTAAGATATCTATTCCTGTGTGAACCAAACATGGGAATAGAAAATTTGAATTTTTTGGACTACATATTCCCAACCTAACCAAACATGGGTATGAGAATGTTGAAGGAATAGAAAATGGATTCCTAGGAATACAAAATTTTGATCCAAACGAGTAAGGAACACTAGCAAATTGTCTGCTAGCAAATCGTCCGCATAATATGAGATAAGATACCACTAGGCTAACTCTTCTGAAAAGGGGGGGACCGGCTGTTTAGTAATCATAAGAAATAACCAATCTCTTTGTTTGTAGCCTTTGAATTGCTAATTATCTTTTTTTTTCCTGAACACACACTTGCAATCGATTGCCTTATTTTTATTTGGAAGCTTAACAAACTCTCACTTTCTGTTCGTTCCAAAGGGACTCAATTTTCTCAGTCATCACCTATATCATCTAATTGTGTTGTTAGTTGTTAGTTGTCTCCATAGTTTCCTCTTAAAAAAGGGAGGGGAAAAAAAACTTGATCTTTTTATCCATACTTGATTGGTGCCTTGTGGGTTCTTTTCTCTCCTCCGGTTGAGAGATTAATCCTATATGACCATTCTCTTATTGGAGAGACCAGCTCCTTATTTGAATTATATATATTGTTAGTTCATTTGTTGTATAGTAACTTAGGGATTGTCATTCCTTCTCTCATTGTATATATACGATACCAAGACAAATGCTAAACATACAAAACATTCCATCATCTCCGCGTTTTTTGTTTTATGGTATCAGAGCCTTCTTGCTCTGCCGAGTTTTTTTGTTGTTGATCCTTTGTAGTAATGGCTTCTAGCTAGTCAATCTGATTCAACTTTCCTCTCTTACTTCCAGTTGTTATCAATGCATAATACAACTTCAGCACAAGTTAACAAAAGAAAATTATTCCGCATATCCAAGGTGGTGGTGTAGACCAGATAAGTTCATCTTGGTTGTTATTACGGCTTCAAGTTCTAAAGAGGTAATGTGCCATATTTTCTCTAATACTTTATTAGAGACATCTCTCCAATACTTGTTGCTCATAATTTTAATTATCTGTGACTTCATCATCTTACTTTTCTTTTTATTAGAACTCTAAGTTGAGGAACTTTTACCTCTTTCAACAATACAAGTTCTTTTGTTTTAGACAAAATTTATTTCATCAATTTTCTCGTCTCATGTACAAGTAGGGGAAAAAAAAGGATGACAAATAAATGAGACTCTCACTAATTTTTTTTTTCCTCTTGAAACAAAAAGTGTGTGAATACTATTTCTTGATTTGTTACCTTTTTCTCCCATACCATAATCTATACACATTGTTAAAGATACCATGACCATCTTGAACATATCCAAATGTCAGCTTTCCTTAAATTTTGGAGTTACAATAATAAAATAACATAATTAATGTGAATCACAATAGAAAATAAAATACAAGTATAGCCAGTTCATGCTCTCTCTTGAATTATTTTTTTTCCTGATTGTGTTGCTTGGTGACAGGAAAGTAAAGTTTGCTCTCTGATAGAAGACTTGCAATTATGTTAGAGATATTCTAACTTGCAATATGAGACAGATAGAAATCATTTATTATTAACTTGTTTTAAATTTATATTAAAATGTGCATGGCTGGCTTGATAATAAACTATAGATAGAGTGAGATTCACAACTAAGCACATGCCACACTATAAGTAACCTATCATAGGATCTTCAATACTTACAAGAGGAGCTCAATCTTCACATATTAGTTTTCAACAGCCGCTGAAAATGGGGGAGGAAGAAGGCCGAGCGGGCGATAGAGTTCCGGAAGAGGAGTTCACAAAGGACGGGAGCGTCGATCTC
Organism: Iris pallida; assembly: GCA_029216955.1. Taxonomy (NCBI): domain Eukaryota; kingdom Viridiplantae; phylum Streptophyta; class Magnoliopsida; order Asparagales; family Iridaceae; genus Iris; species Iris pallida. The sequence goes on along the minus strand of JANAVB010001754.1, from coordinate 4,711 downwards.
AAGGGAAGGCCGTCTGTTCGGTCCAAGAGTGGGAGGTGGAAGGCTTGCTCTTTTATAGTAGGTAATATATATATAGCAATTTCTCTCATATACTTTACACTATCATGCCGTTTTTGTATCTTCACATAAATCCTTACTTATAAGTTATACGTAGTTATAGAACTTTGCAATCCTTGCGAATAATTTGCTCTTCAATATGAGTCTCAGGAATTTATATATATATAGTGGTTTAAACAGTTTATGAAGCTCAAATTTCACTACAGTAGGTAATAAGCATTTTCTGTATCATAATATGAATCCTTACTTATATGTAGTTATAGAACTTTGCAATCCTTGTGAATAATTTGCTCTCGATATGAGTCTCAGGAATTTATATATAGAGTGGTTTAAACAATTTATGAAGGTCAAATTTCACTATAGTAGGTAATAAGCATTTTTCTGTAGCTTCATATGAATTCTTACTTATATGTAGTTATAGAACTTTGCAATCATTGCGAATAATTTCCTCTTCAATATGAGTCTCAGAAATTTATATAGAGAGTGGTTTAAACAGTTTATGAAGCTCAAATTTCACTATAGTGGGTAATAAGCATTTTCTGTATCTTCATATTCTCTTCATATGAATCCTTATATGTAGTTATAGAACTTTGCAATCCTTGCAAATAACTTGCTCTTCAATATGAGTCTCAGGAATTTATATATAGAGTGGTTAATTTAAACAGTTTATGAAGCTCAAATTTCTAGGTAATAAGCATTTTATGTATCTTCATATGAATTCTTACTTATATGTACACTTGTAAAACTTTGCAATCTCTTAGCATCGATTAATCAGGAATACTAAACGGCTTATAAAGCTCAAAACTTCACAAATTGTTTGTCTAATTTTGTTCAGATGAGTGAATAATTAACTATCATTTGAATAATACAAGTTTTAAAATATAAGGATTTTAATACTCGCTAAGGTGTAACTACGCCTAGTAGATATCCTCAATGACTCAATCAAGATCCAGTTTTCGTGGATTTTAAAGATTCGGTACAGAATTCCATTGAAAATTTAAATACTAGGACCACCACAGTTGACTTTGTACCGAATTAGTAACTCACTTATATAATGGATGTACCGAGAGCTTATTCTCAACTAGCATTTATGATATATGTTGTGTGTCGCAAAGACTGGCAGAGCTATTTAGATGGCAATGATATGGAGTTCAAAATCAGTACACAGTTATTCAATTCATTGCAAACATCTTTTTAACTGTACCAACATATTTAGCAGAATTTATATTCTTTCAACTGAAAATATATTCAAGAAATGAGGAATCACTTATATTTATATATATTCAAGATAACCTGTCGATTCTCAAATTAGAGATCCAAAGTTTCATGTTATGAAGCATTGATACTCCATTTAGAAAGGCGTACATGTATGGGGCATATCTATCATGTACTTGTCCCACAAAGGTACTCCATTTAGGAATACGTACCCATATAGAAAAGTTTTATGTACCTCAAAAATTCCATCCTTCCATGTCCCTCCGACACGTGGCTCTCTTCTATTCGCTCATGTATTTTCCCAACTCTCCTCCCTATTTGCTTGGGTCAATAAGAGAGTGTCATGTGGTGGAGGGACATAGAGTGATGGAGTTTTTGGAGGTACATATAGCATTACTTATATATTTATGGGGTACTTGTATTCGTTGGGTACTTCTAAGGTATTCATGCTTTAATTGGGTTATTTTGCTTTTCTTTTCTTCAGGATACGAGATTTTCGAAAGGATGGCTTATTATGGTATCCTGTCGAACCTAGTCTTGTACCTGACAGGTCAGCTCCACGAAGGCACGGTTAAATCCGCGAACAACGTGACCAATTGGGCAGGGACAGTCTGGATGTTGCCAGTTCTCGGTGCCTACATCGCAGACGCTCATCTCGGCCGATACTGGACTTTCATCATATCCTCTGCAATATACCTAGTGGTACCAATATCTTGAAGGAAAATGCATTTTAGCCCGCCCTTTGGCGTGCCCACCCAATGACCGCACCCACGTGGCAGCAGTACATTGTCCCCTGACACGTGGACGCGGGCAAGGGCGGTCACGCCTTCCAAAGGCGGGCGGGCCAACTAGCAGCATCCTATCTTGAAAATGCAAATTAATACTTGATTCTTGGCTGGCTAATATTTGTTTGTGTATTCATCATTTCCTTACAAACCCATTCTGAAAGTTATGTGTCACTGCCTCACTCTCTTGTTGGGTATGTGCCTCCTGACTCTCACCGTCTCGTTGCCGTCCCTGAAGCCTCCGAGCGACAGCCGGGCGACGCGATTCCAGGTCGGCATCTTCTACGCTGCGCTCTACACGATCGCAGTAGGGACCGGCGGCACGAAGCCGAACATATCGACCATGGGCGCGGACCAGTTCGACGACTCCGAGCCCAAGGAGCGGGACTACAAGCTCTCCTTCTACAACTGGTGGATGTTCAGCATCTTCATAGGCGCCCTCTTCGCGAACACGTTCCTCGTCTACGTCCAGGACAACGTGGGCTGGGGCCTCGGCTACGGGCTCCCGACCGTCGGCCTCGCCATCTCCATTGTGGTCTTCGTCATCGGAACGCCCTTCTACAGGCACAAGCGCGCGTCGGAGGACAGCTCGTACACGAGGATGGTCCAGGTGTTCGTGGCAGCGATAAGGAAATGGAACGTACCGGTGCCTACGGATCCGAAGGAGCTCCATGAGTTGGATTTCAAAGAGTACAGAGGAAACAACAGATTCAGAATAGACCACACTTCTTCTCTAAGGTTTCCCTTTAGCTCTCAAGAACTTAGATATTTTGAGTATAGTGTCACGGACTTAGTATTTTAGGCTACATTTCGATCCGTGCGGTGCATAAGCTTCCTAATCGAAGATCCCTGTCAGTCTTCCGAATCCGCTTAGCTAGATCGCTAAGTCGATATTGAAAATAAAGTGGAACAAAAGTGAGAGATTAGAATTATGAAAACTTCACTATACTAGAAAGATATTAAAACTTTGGGTCGAACAAATGAGGTCTCCCACTTATTTATAGTGTCCATAGAGCTAACAAGAAACTTCTGGAAATAGAGTATTTCAGGCATTACTCTAGGAAACTCTAGAACCTAGATATTTGATCCCAAGTCTTACAGAGGATTCCACCATCTTCTAGAATATTTCTGGGTCTTCTAGAGGATTCCACCATCTTCTAGAAAGTTTCGAAAGCTTCCAGTATAATCTGCTCCTTGTAGGATTACACAAATCCGTCTCGGTGGGACGTAAACTTTTGTGTGTGACAATAGTGTTACTTATACAGTTGAGTTCTTGACTGCAGGTTGCTGGACAAAGCCGCGGCGAAGAGCGGCCCGGGCGGGGGCGGGCCGTGGGCGCTGTCCACGGTGACGCAGGTAGAGGAGACGAAGCAGATCATCAAGCTGCTGCCGGTGCTGCTCATGACGTTCGTCCCGAGCGTCATGTTCGCGCAAATCCCGACCCTCTTCGTGAAGCAAGGGACCACGCTGGACCTGAGCATGGGCCCCCACTTCAAGATCCCGCCGGCCAGCCTCGCGGCCTTCGTCACGATCTTCATGCTGGCCACCATCGCCGCCTACGACCGCCTCCTCGTGCCGGCGCTCAGGAGGTGCACCGGCAACCCGAGGGGGATCACGATGCTGCAGAGGCTCGGGTGCGGCATGGCGACGCACGTGGTCGTGATGCTGGTCGCGTCGCTCGCGGAGAGGAGGCGGCTCGGGGTCATACGGGAGGAAGGGATAGCCGGCGACGCGAAGGCGAAGGTCCCGCTCACCATCTTCGTGCTGCTGCCGCAGTACGCGCTCATGGGGGTCGCGGACGCCTTCGTGCTGATCCCGCAGCTGGAGTTCTTCTACGACCAGGCGCCGGAGGGGATGAAGAGCCTGGGGACCTCCTTCTTCAGCACCGGCCTCGGGGTGGGCAACTTCCTGAGCAGCTTCATCCTGTCGACGGTGTCGGACTACACGAGGAGGGGCGGGAGGGAGGGGTGGATACAGAACAACCTCAACGCCTCGCGCTTGGACCGCTACTACTCTTCCATACAATATCATAAACGTACCTACTGTATTTTGCCTATGTCCTCTATGTTTGTTGTCGGAAAAATTGTGCGCATGAATCAAACACTACAAAATTATAGATAATTAGCGACGGAAATATCCACCGCAAAACCTAACATTTTTGTCGCTATTTAGTAACTTCCGCCGCTATTTAACAGTATTTTTGTAGTGAAAAGAAAATTATGATGCAATGTGTGAAGGAAAAGCAAAGGATATTAGGAATTTGTTCGCATGGCATTTTCATTCTTTCTCTTGAGCGGTTTCCAGTAGGATCGAACGATATGCTATGTCTTCACCTGTTGATCACTAGAGCCATCTATATATATCTTTAGGAAATGAGGAGGGTGTAGGTAGACAACACATTACTTTGAATAGTGAAAGAGAGAACCCCCAAATGAGGCTGAATGGTAGGGAGGTGGAGGAAGAGCATCCCAAGAGCTTGGAAAAAGTCTTCTTCTAGTAATGGCTCTGAAGACAACGGACACACTGTTCCAAGGAATGGAGAAATTATTGGGTGGTCCGGTCTCACCACATGACAATGGTGAGCTCGGCCACTAATTTCTTGACACTTGGCTTAATATTTGGCATAACATTACATTTCTCTTATTTTTTAGGTC
>JANAVB010001753.1:0-32671 GCA_029216955.1 Iris pallida | reverse complement strand
GGGGTCCATTCTATCAGGAGAAGGTTACAACCCCGGTCCTGGTTTTAAGGGTTGTAACCTAGCTCCCGGAGCATTTCTGTGTCCTCCTTCGTTTATTGTCTTCACGGTACCAAATATTTGAGACGGGTTTCTATTCAGGTGAAGGGCTGCAACCCCGGTCCTTGTTTGATTTATGGTGTGACCTGACTACTTGAATGGTTTCCTCGTATTCAGTTTACTGTTGTTATCTCTATTATTATCAGTTCTTTATTTATTATCTTTAATATTCTATTGTGATATGCTGGTTTTAGTTCCTAAGTGAAGCCTCCTTTGTAGCACTTGCTCTTTCTGGGGTCTGACCCTGCTGGTTTTGTGTGGCCAGATATCGGAGCAGCATCAGAGGATCCACCTGTCTTTCAGCCAGATGGTGACCACCAGGCGTAACCCTGGCAATGAGTGGGTTTCTTTTTGTCCTCCCACTTTATTGTAAAAATTATCTTTTGAGGCGTTTAGCCGGCGAGCACATGTTAGCTCGTATTGCACCTTTATTATGTATGACTGAACTCTTGCTAGTCTTGATATTTTGTACGACTAGCTTCATGATCATCCAATATGTAATGTATGGGACGCCTTGCTATTATATATTTGGTGCTCTGACATCTTGTAACTATTATTGCTTGCTTGAGATTGAGACAATAGGCTTGTTCATGACCATAGGAGACTGTTGGCTTGTAGTTAAACCCTCATGTATCTAGATAGCCGTGACCGTATAGCGAGGTGGGTTACACTTCAATATACGTAGCTGGCTATGTGCACCCCCACTCTCCAGTATTCTGGTTCTGGGGCGTTACAGGATGCTTGATAGAAGGAGAAAGATTGATGGTCAGCGTCTGAGAAGACGAAGTACGAGAAGTGCGTCCCTTGACCGAATCACCAAGATATCATCTTGACTCTCTTTCTGGTCTTCTTCAGTGTCCATGGCCAGTACGACTTTCATGAACTCTTCTTTATACATTATGAGTTTGTATAATATGCTTTGATGCCTCGGAAGGGATTAAGATCAGCCACTTCCTTCCGTACTTCTCCATTGTCATCGACATACTTGACGCATTAATGGAGAGTGGATGGCACGATATATTCATGCAACCATAGTCTTTCCAACAAGAAGTTGTAGGAGACGTGATTGTCAATCACATAGAAGGTGACCTTTGTACGGGATTGCCAATTTGGACTTTCAAGCGAATCTTTTCCAATTGTTCGCTACTTCGGAATTGAACCCCTGGATAGTCGTGATTGTTGTAGAGAGGTTATGAACTGGGATCTTTAGTCCATCCAATAGAGTTTTCGGCATAATGTTTCGTGCAGATCCTAGGTCTACTAGAATGCAATCGACCTTCATGGTATCGACATGCCCTATATAGTAGAGAGGTCGGTAATACCGATTGTCCTCCAAAAGTATATCATATTGATGAAGATGATATTGGGAATCAATTCTATCACACTATGATAGTGAGAGCATGCTACCGGTTCCTCGTCCGGTTCCTTAAGATGGGCCAGATAAGCGTCAGCTTGTATCAAAGATTTACTTAATGTCTTTCGACTTTCCTTCGAGAGATGCAGGAGTTCGAAAATCGATAACCTTGCCGGAGTATTGGCTAATTGAGCGAATATGTCAAAATTATACAGCTTTTTCCATGAGGTAGAGTTTTCTTTAATATTTTATCAAAGCGAGCTGGCTGTTTGCCTTTGTCACCTGCTGTTGGTTTAGGAGGAACATATTCCATTTGGGGTAATGACGCCGAAGGAACATTGACGGCAGGTGAAAAAGATGCTGGTGGGACATCGGAGACTAGAGGAGGAGTGACTACATTCTCTTGTCCCTCTGGATAGTCTCTGAGATAGAGCTTCCCAGATCTGATACCAGCCATGGCTTCTTCTCCCGGAACTGGTGCAAAGGAAACCATGTTACAGCTCTTCATCCGAGTCTTGCTTCTGGAAGACTTCTTTTGGAAAGATGAAGGATCTGTCCAGAATCCCAAGCCAACATGGGATTGATTGTGTTGAAGACATAGAAAAAGAGGTATAGGCGACCCTTTCCCGTCATTCAAGCCAAGGGCTTTCTGTAGATCATATCCCATCTTTGTCATCAGTTCGCGGGACAGTTGACTGTATAGATAGAATTCTGGTCAGTCATTGATTTTGGCTTTGGTACCACCATTTCGGTAGAAGGAGAAAAGTTGCTACTGGAATGAATGTGGCATCCAAAGATGGGAGGTGTCCGCCCAATAACGTCATATGATATATCTTGTACTTGGCTACCTTTCTTGACTTTGTAGAGAAAGCAGGCGTCTTTGATTCAAAGTCAGCAATCAATTCAGGATGAATCCACATGATCTCTTCTTTATCGGTTCACAGGGGTATAAGACCGTCACTTCGTGCTAGCGGAAGGTTCACGATCTCCAGGGTAGCTTTTAGAATAGGGACGACTCCGTCATGCACAAGTTAAGCAGGAAAGTCGCTGAATTGTAGGAAGACGATACTAGCAGTCATCGTCCTTTATCTTACTGGAGAGTGGTTGCCTTGACATTGATCAGTTCCTAGATCTTTCCTTTGAGTACATAACACGCTCTGGTTAGACGTCCCAAGAACCTGTGATAAACATAATATTTAGGATTATCAGTTTTACCTACTTCATCTGGCCGTTTAGCTTCGGGCAGTTGAAGTTTGTTGCTTTTGATTAGACAATCAAATATGCTCATAATGTCATCCTCATCAAAGGTATTCCTTCTTAGGACGTGGTGTCACGACCTGCTTCCGAATAATCGGACACGAGTCGGACACGCCAAGCCTTCGTCGTTAGACACGACGAAGTAAGCTATACCAAGCTAGGGAAAACTAACCAGATAAACATGAAAGTATATAATCACAGCATCTAAAAACGTATCCCAGAATGATCACCATAATACATAATTCTATGTATATAAATGTACGAGTTATCAAGAATGAAATGTACTATGAATTCTAAATCAATATCTAAAAGTAAAGCTAACAGTCTAAACCTGAAACCTCAAACTAAGTCATGACCCATCCTGCTCAGCTAAGATCACGGGCGCTGGCCCATAAAGTAGAATGATATCCTGCAAGCATACCTGCAACTTATCCAGTCAGGAGCGGAGCAAAGTACAGTTCTAGGTAATGAACAAGACATCATGATATGAAAGTACAGGAAACATGGTATGTAAAGCACAAGAAAGAACATGGTGTATAAGTACATACAAAACATGGTATGTAAGAACATAAAAGAACATGGTGTAAGAACATGAAAGAACATGGTATCTTAGGAATCACAGGAACTAAGTACATAATATATCTCCTGAACATGTGTGCACAATTTGAAATATAACTAAGTATGTGACCGGGTAGGAGTAAGCACATGAAGCACATGAAGCACAATGGTACGGCTTAGGACCCGCGTGCACGATGCGGGGTCTAAGCTAAACACACCTGAGTTGTTTCTTGGGTTTGGTCACATAAATAGTATATTTTCCCTCCCCAGGTACAAGTAATAACAAGGAACATGAGCACCAGAAAAACATGTCGTGTCGCAGTGTGTCAATCAAGGAAGCACATAATATAATGAAATGTACAAGACCATAGAGTGTACTTGCCTTTACTCCGGGAAGATCGGGAATTGGGAGATAGTAGTCTCTATGTCCACCTGAATTTGATAATGTGTACAAGTTGGTTAAGTTCTAATACTACACTAGCTATTCAGGTTTTAACTAAAATTATCTAATTATTTATCAGTCACCATTTACTATTAGAAGCTAACTTTTAGGTTAAGATAGTAATTTAGGGTATAGGTAACTATTTAATAAAATGATACTAATTTATATATATCATCCGACTATTTACTGTAAGGAAATTTCTAATAGATGCCAACAATCTTACTCAACCCAGAGTAAGATATTTATATAAGTTAAAGGCTACTAATTACCTAATGGTTAATAGGAATTGCAATATATCAAGAAGTGACAGGATTTTAGAATTATGTCACAAAATAAATGAGGTCACCAATATACTCTACAAGTTAAGATTTTTAAAAGATTGCTTCTAGCAACACAAGACTAACTTCAAATTGTATCAACTCTAATATAACCTAATTTCTACTAGTAGGCCACTATCCTCCTGTACAAATGGAAAGGTTTTTCAATTGAACACTAAAGTGGCCAGTCATCCGAACCCGAATATGCACATATGAGTCCCACCCAATCAAACCTACTCAACTAACAGCATTTGAGACTCAGTTTGCATTACTGTTTTAATTATGCAGAAAAACAGAGCCAACCACATTTGTACCATGGCCCACGGCCTAATTCCCATATGGACTTACTTGGCAGTAACCCTAATATACAAAGGTTCAATCAACTCAACCACACATAGCTATAGCCAAAACCATAGTTCAGACACACTCATGGGACTCATATCCATTTCAACCTGGACTACAACTAAACGACTGCATTAAAGTCCAAACAAAGCAATACCCAACAATTTGCAAAGCCACTAGCCATTTGCTCAAGCTCAAGCAAGGAGTGTAATAAACTCTCAACATTCAAATATATCTGTCATTTCTCCCAACTTCTGTCAGTACTCACACAAGTTGAATTCCCCATCAAAAACTTAAGAAGATGTATACATCAATTCATAAGAAGTGTAAAAGCTGAATCTATAATTTTACAACCAAATCGAACATAGAAAAAAAATTTCATTTGAAATCATAACCCAGAAATTTACTAACTTATTTGATTCAAAAATCAAAATCTTAATCAGAACAAGTGGAGTCGGAATATAAGTAAATCAAGATAAGTCAAAATACAGAGAATATACAACTGTAAATCAATAGTCTTTTAAACCAACCCGTTACGAACATGCCACCAATCAACAGACATCGCTACTGGTCTTGCACCTAACCGAGCACAGACATAGTCGACTTCTTGGACATGTACACTGAACATACACCTGTACTCTGATACGAATGTCATGAACATAAACTCGGACATGGCTAATACTATCCACGCCTCAACCGACCCTGGACAACACACCCGACTCAAAAAAAGAAATAAAATTTCAAGAATTAACAAAAAATAGCATCAATACATGAACGAGGAAATCCACAGGACAGGTTTCCAAGTGTCGGGCACGGCTACAGGGCTCCACTGTACTCAACGTTCCACTGTGGCATCGTCCTCCAATTAGTTGATTGATCACAACTTGATTAAACAAAAACTCCGAATCCGACTTCGAACCATTCAGATCTGAACAATCTCAGGAGGAAACTCGATCCGATGATCCACTCGTTTGGATCTGGGAATCGAATCCTCTACTTAATGGAAAAAAAGATAAGATTTATCCCATCTCAAAAGAAGCAAGGAAGAAATTCTCAAAGAATTAAATCTACTGACCTAGATCAACGGAGACGAAGGTCTGCCGCCATGGAGGAAGAGTCGAAGTCGCTGCTGAAAATAGAAGAATCGTTGAGAATAGTCGTGTGTGCCGAGATCTGCTCCCAAGAGTTCGTCGGAGAAGAACTAGCCAGACGCGCCCAGCTCTTGGTGCGGATGAGGCGCATCTTCGCCATCATCACAGCCATACAACTCAACAGAGAACGCCCGCCGCCGATCTCGCCTTGAGTGGCCGCCATGGCCGAAGAAAGACCTCGTTCAACAAAGCCGCTCGCCATCGTCGCCGAGGGAAAGAAGAATTTAGGTTTAGGGTTCGGGAGAATGGGGAAGAAATTGAGAGCTTGAAAATATCAGAGAAAACATTCTCTCTCTCTCCTCTGTAAGTTTACAAAGAAAAAGATGGACTTTACAAAAAAACCCCTCCGCTCTCAGGAAATTACAAAGAGCTAAGAAAAATCTCAGAAACCCCCTTCCCCTTTTCATATGTTACAGTAACTATTGAAAAACAGTTAAAACTTTTATTATAATTATTATTATTTTTAAACAAAGGTGAGGGGACCACTAAATTGGTTGTAACCACTTTTTGAAATTGAAATTGCTCCTAAATTAAATTTCCTCCAAAATAGATCATCAAAATTATTAAATAAAATATTAACATTTTTATTTTGAAATCGAAATTAACAATTGCTATTATTAAAATCAATTTTTTCCTCAAAGAATCGGGAAGTGGAGTTACAAATCTCCCCTCCTTAAAAAATTTCATCCTCGAAATTCGAAGACCCAAAAAATCTCAGTAAATCACAAAAGATCCAAACAATAGTCATTTATTGAAAATAAAATTTCAAAAGAAAGAGCACAATCAAATCAATCAAACAGATTGGATAGCGCTCCCGCATCTCGTCCTCGTGCTCTCATGTGGACTCTCTTGGAGAGTGGAGTCTCCACATGACGCAGACAAGTAGAAAAGTCTGGTTCGCAGGCTTCTCCCTACGTGTCACGACCCGCACCCTAGAGTAAGGGCACGAGACGTGGGTACGTCCAGCCTATGCCGCAGTGTCGGCGGTAGAACGCTGTCCTAGGTCAAACATCTAACAATATAAAGGCACCTGTACAGTATATACTCTCCGAATGGAGGTGACATAGCAGATACAGTCTCAATCACAACTAAGGTAGAGCAAGATAAAAGATAGGTAAAACATAAAATCCAAAAGAGATACAGCAGATAGAAGTCTAAGTGTCTAAGATACACAAACCCAGAAAACATCTCAAGGCTCAATACAGTAATCCATAGAATAAATACAACTCAATACAACTGAAATAATTAACAATACAACCTCTACTGTGTCTCCTCTAGGCTAGCAGGCAACCTCCAGGCTATCTGTAAAATTTATTAACAGGTCCAGTCAGGACAGAACGAGCACATCTCATCTAGAAAACCCAAGTAAATGACAGAGAACTATAAAGCAGTTATAGACAGTTGTATTAATGAAAATGGCAGTTCATATTCAGGTGATGGTAAGAAAGGCAGATAAAGTGCAAGGAAAGTAAATAACTAAACAAGAAGAATCATAGCAATGAAGACTGTAAAAATAGAACTAGCTGAACCAGGGTAACATGATATAAGTCCAGACAGTAAATATAAACAAGTGTAAGACCAACGTAAATCCAGGCAACATGAATCTGATACCAGGTGATTCCAGTACAAGATGAGTCCGTATGAGATGATTCCAGTCAGTGATCAAAGATTCCAGGGTGAGTCCAGCCTATACTCTAGCAGTGTGTTTTAAAATACCGAGATCGACATGTAAACGCTGTAGGTAATCAGGCACGTCTCTCACTGATCAGGCGAGAGATGGCTATGCTTCCAGTAGATTCCAGTTGGGAGATTCCAGATTGGGGTATGTCTACATGTCTTACTCTAGTATTTCCGCTCCTAGCAAGTGAATCCAGAATTCGACACAATGATTCAAGATGAGTCCAGCCAAAAATAATGATACCAGTAAATGATTCCAGTAAATGATTCCAGTAGATGATTCCAGTAATAGAAGCCAGGAATGATGATACCAGTAATAGAGGCCAGAAAATAAATGTGTCGTATACATGAATCCAGAATATCCATACGTGTTGTAACAGAGAATGACATACAACTAACTAGAACTGAAGTACAGTAATTGACAAATAAATGAGAGAACTATCAGAGAATGTACTTGTCTGATATCTGAATGTCCAAAGTAAATATACTGTCCGATGAAAGGTGTCTGGCTCCTAATCAGAATAGCACAAGTCACAACAAGTCTAAAATGACAATATGAAGTTCTACTATGCATTCTACATGATTCTAGATCAATCTAGACCAAAATTAACTCTTGGTCAACTTGGTCAACCTTGAAAGTCAACCAAGGTCAACTATGGTCAAACTAGGTCTAACAAGTCTAAATTAGGTCAAACAAGTTATTCTAGGTCTAAACAAACTAAGTATATGCAATCAAGTATCCAATAGCTACTAACTCATAGCCTAAGTCACTTGCTAAACTAAGCACAAAACTAAACCATAAGCTAACAAGGCACACAAACTTAGTCATATAATGTATATATATTATACATATATAGAAAGCTATATATATAGGCACATACATACATACATATATATTATATATATATTATATTTTTATATATTTATATATAATATATATATATATATGTATATATAATATAGAGAGAGAGAGAGAGAAGAGAGGTAAAGAGTAAGTGAGTATGTGTGTTTGGCATGTGTGTGAAAGAATATGTGTTAATGTTCTAAAATTTAGTGATAGGTAGGTGTATGTGACATGGGATACATGATGTCAAAGGGTGTATGAATGCATGTGTGTAAAAGGTTATAGGTTAACTCAGTTTATAGAAATACATACATACATACTTACCTTGTATACATGCATACATACATATCATGTATATTACATTTATATGATACATACATGTATACTTGTATTATATTACTTACATTCATGCATATTAGATACTTGTATTTATATTAACATATTGCAAACATTCATTTCATTCATGCATCTATGCATTACCTACATGTTTATACATATGCATACATTGTATATTCATATAATTTCATACATTAACATAGAGACATACAAACATACACACATCATATATTTCATACCTTGCATTACCTACATATCATGTTATATATTATCATCATTCCTTTCATATATTATTCTATATTACCTATATACATGTATTTCCTCCATTCATTCATGCTTGCATCATATACTCTACATTACCATACATGTTATCATTAAATATTGCATTACAATATTTATACATTAGCATTCATATCTTTCATTGCATATATATTGCATTCATATCTAGCATTCATTATATGCTTTCATGCATACATTGTATATCATTCTTTCATTCATGCATTGCTTATGCGTTATATTAATAGCATTCCTACATGCTTGCATTCAACCATATATATAAATTAATGTAAAGAGATATATCATATATAATCATTTTATTCATCTAACATTCATGCATTACATACTCTATATTCATTTAATATCCATACTACATAGGCTAGGTTACACAAAATGCATATATCGTATAGTCACTCTTCTACTTAAAACCAATACTGTACAAATTGGGAATTCATTAAATTCTAGGATTAAGTATGTTATATATCTTTGTGTTATCTTTCCGAAACTTTAAACGGATCGTATTTTCGTGTCCGGAAGCTCCCGGAATCGCGAAAATACCGAAATACGTTCGTCTTTCGTACAACTGACACTCAAATAATTCTATAGAAAGTTATCGAAAGAATTTAACTTGTTAAAATATATTTCGAAAGCTAACTTCGATATGGTTTTTTATAAAAAAGGGAGATAAATCAGAGTTCTAAGCTAAAAGTTATGACATTTCTAAGTTGCTCTAGGTACTAAAAATGTGGATAAAAGTTATTACAATTTGGGTTTGGACAAAAAACACATGTAGGCCAAAATACTTGGATACCAACATAGCTATCTAAATAAACTTATTCTAACCATCCTAAATAAGATCAATCCACTCTCTAACCATCTAACCACACAAATAAATATATATATGCACACAAGTGTCCAAAATAGGGGTTTTTTCCCACTAGGACACAATCACAACACAAAGGACACTCCTATGACCTCCAAATGGACACGAAATGGACACAAATGAAGATACAACCATGTGGGTCATTCCTATGGGTTCAAAATAGACCTATATGCAGGAGGAAATGAAAAGGAGAAGGGATTTATACCTCCCGGTAGATCGAATCGATGAAAAGCCTTCCCGGAGCGACACCGACACGTAGAGATTCCAAAAGGACACGAACGAGCTCCGAATCCTCCCAAACTTGGGTAGCTTTCCTCCTTGGCTAGAATGGAGAAAGAAAGAAGAAGATTTGGTGGCAAATGGAAGGATTTGGTGGAGAAATTGCTAGGGATTGCTCTCTAGAAATTTGGGGAAGAACAAGAGAGGTGTGGATGAGAATAATGAAATGAACTTGAGCCTATCCTCTCCCAAAGTGGCTGGCCATATGGGGCTATTTGTCCTATTATGGTAAGGTCCAAAATGTCCCCACTAACCTATTCTATTAGTATTAGAAAAGGGCTAATTGGTTGGGGCTAAATTAGTCATTCTAAAGTCTCTAATCACACTAACCTTATCCATAATAATTAGTCTAACCTATAACTAAAATATTTCTATCATGTGGGCTATGGCTAACTAATGTGTGGGTCCACTAAAGTCAACAATACCCCCGGGTCTCCGTTTCAAGTCGGATTGAGCTAAAATTCGAACCCGACTCAAATAATCCCAAAATAATATCATAAATAGTAAAAAATTTCAAAAATATTTTAAAAATACAAAATGACAAAAATACCCCTGTTTCTGAAAACTGGGCGTGACAAATTCCTCGAAATTAAAACCAAACAATAGTAAAATGTCTAAATCACAAGTCATAATTTTAAATAGTTTAAAAATGATTAAAAATTACCATAAATCATAATATAAAATAATAATCAATAAATAATATTATAATTACAAAATTTCAAAATTATCCTTATCTGGAAAATTGGGTGTTACAATCCTACCCACCTTATAAAAATTTTGTCCTCGAAATTAAGATGATCGCACCCCATTCTACGTCAAACATAGTCAAGGGACAATCACTAGTCAATTTCTCAACATCCAAGTACTTGGTCATCAACTGGTCAACTTCTTAGGGTTTTACCTATGCTAGCTATCTAGGTGTTGGCAACTAAATTTAGTAAAAGAGAAACTCTATAATAGACTAGCTCTTAACTTCCCAATCCTATCAAGTCACCTATAACTAAATACCTACAAGCTAAGCACATGAATACCAAATACCACATATATATATATATGCTCAAGAACAACAACCCATCACATATATCCTAAGTATCATCTATATATATACATGACTGATCAACCAAGGGTTAAGGCAGACTAAACTTATAAGGGTCTGAAACAATACTTAGAACTAGGCTAAGGATGAATGGTCTGAATCAAGGGGACATGGTATCTAGTGAAGGGTCTGCACACTTCCTATAAAGGTGATCAACACAAAGGAACTCAACACGAAGAGAACTTAACTAAAATGGAAAACTGAACCAAGTATAGGCTAAACAACATGTTTATAACCTTATACAACAATAGCCTATAGATACCAACTAACCTATATCCCATATGCCAATCATCTGCAATCTATCTATGCAAATAGACCTCGGTCTTAGGTGAAACTACAACTATACTCAAAGGCAGGCTCTGGTCATGGGTGCCTCACTGGAAAAGGTAAGAGAAAGTAGTAATAATTATCAAGGCTGTAAGGCATACTAACATCCTATGTGTAACTGGTTGGTATTATAGATAACATGAGAATTATCTGCAATGGATTACTATTCTAACACCAATGCTAACTATTACCTCTAGGGTACAGACACTCTACAAGTTATCATACCATTATACTATGAAGGAACTACCTATGAATAAGCTTTACAAAACTAAATATCCCTACTCCTAAGTCATTTATGACAATCAAAAGGGTATAATGTTTAAACCTTCTCAAGATACAATCTGTTAATCATATGCGTCTGTCCAAAATTATGTTGTCCAGAGTCTTCATCATGCTAGTGAGCAAGGCTACGATAATCACAGAGTCCTTGACTAAGGTACGTACCTCTAGGTTTATGGTATTTAAAATTTTTGCACTGCCGCATGCGACGGTGAAAACCTTAAATTCCCATACCCGAGAAGACATCCAAAATCTGACTACATGTCCTCACTATGCCAACTAACACGACTATCGAGGATTCTAGATCCCATGATTTAGGCGACCTAGCCCATATGATTTTCTCAGAAGAAAAACAACACACAAAAGAGTAACATGATAAAATTAATCAATTAACAAGGAACAGATGGAATCGGATTTCAAGATAATTATAAAGACAATTGCGGAAATGGAATTGAGAAGAACGAAACTTGCAGTAAGATCTCCAACAGTCTGTACATCCTCGACTGTCCTGACGATAGCTCGCCCTGCTGGTTTCCTCCAGCCTGATGCTGATACTGCATAAATCTCTGCTGCTGATGCTGCATGAATCGCTGCTGCTGAGAGAAACCGGAAATGAAGGGAAAAGTCTCTGTACAGACTATAACACCCAATTTTTCTAGAAGGGTAATTTTGAAATTTTGTAATTATAATTATTATTTAATGACATTTATTTCATATTATGATTTTTAGTGACTTTTAACTATTTTTAAACTATTTAAATTCATGACTTGTGTTTATGGTATTTTGCTAGTGAACAGTAGAGACTGCCTACCCTAGAGACTAGCCATGTGATTAGGGTATTTAGACATTTTAAGGGTTATTTGATTTTATTATAATTTATTTGAATTTATAGAAATTTTTAGAATTTATTTTGGAATTGTTTGAATGAGGGTTGACTAGGTTGACTTTAACTAGCAATGACCATGGTAGACCAACCTAGGAGCTAACCCTAGTTGAGTTTGGACTTGGTTAGGTTATGCAACCCTAGTTAGACTAGAGTTGACCTATGGTTTGATAATTTGACTCAAGTTAGGATTTAAGTCATAAGCCATGACTTGTGGTTGCACCTTAATCAATAACTTAGCCTTAAAAGCCCATAGGCCCACACCACTAGCTAAACCCTAACAAGTCTTGGCCAGCCACTACACCCATTGGGAATCCCTTCCTATAAGTATCCTCTTAGAAATTAGGGCTAGCCTCTTAGGAAGAACAAAGCTTTGGAAGAGGTGAGTCTCCATCTTCAAAAATCCTTAGAAAATCCATTTTACCTCCTTTTTAATCCAAACAAATTGCAATAGGTTCTAATTATTGTTTTATTGCTGTTGGAATTTGTTGTTCTCAGTTTTCTATCAATTTGAAGGAGTTTGGTGGCTTTTTGGAATCCTCATTGGAAGGGGTTTTTGTGTTGGAGAACACCATAGGTAAAATCCTAATCCACCCATTAAAATTCTAGTTTCTTTGCATGTAGACCTAGCCCTAAGTGTCCTGGTCCTGTAGGTATTCCTAGACCTAGGTTTTGTGTCCATTTCGTGTCCTAAATGGACACGTATCAGCCTATAGACCTAGGTGTTTGATGAAATATCCCAAAGGACATTTCGACCTGATTTTAGGAAACTTTTTGAATAGAAATTTAGGGTTTGTTGTCACTTATCATTTTTGTTGGACTGAGGTGGCCATTGTGTCGTGTCGTGTCGAGATCTGGACACGAACATGCTGTTCTGACACAGTGCACATTGCCCTGCCACTCGAGGGCAATTACTCCCTGTACACGACACGTGGACACCTAGAAATTGACACAACCCTAGGGGCAGACACTGACACGAGGTCCTCAAAGTTTGAGACACTCTCGTGTCGTTTCGGACACGTACGAACGTGTGCACTACACGTGCACTGTGCGCGCGGCTGTCACTTTTGGGTACTGATACGGCCTTCGGGTCGTGTCTAGACACAGCGTGGACACCTCGTGTTGACACGAGTACGTAGCACTAGTGTGGGCGTACACGTGTGCACGAGCACGTGTTCTAATTCGTGTCGTGTCGTGTCCTAGACTCTCTGGAACACGTGTATGACACTGTGTTGTTTTGTCTGTGTGTGTTGCTGATTTGAGTTTTCTCGACTTGGACACATCTGTGTCGTGTGTGGTGGACACGAATTGAACCCTAAGATACGTGCACATGTAGTATAATCATTTTCTACCTATTGCTTTAAATCTTGACTGTTAATTTCTAATTCGAAGTTGTATGCCTATATTATCTGATACCCGACTGTTTCAGTATTCCCCAGGAAATTTGAAATGATTAACCTATGTTGTGTGATAAATTGTGTTGCATTATGACCTGGGAATTAACCTACATTCTAGGGATTCATTTGGCATGGGATGTTAGTTTCGAAACTTCATCTTTGGGCTGTTAGGTGATCACTGTAACCAGAGATCTGGTGACTGACATGGTATGCACTGTTGTTTCTGAAAATTTTAGGCCATGTGATTAAAATGGTTTTGTGTGATTTAATGGTTAATTTGGACCACCTGCATATGTAATAGGTTAATAGCATATTGGTTAGGATTGGTGTTCGACAATTGGATTGTTGGATGTGTTTTTGAGTTATTGCTTAGCTCTTAACTGAACTGTCATTTGGGTTAAATATCAACTGCAGAATTGATTTCCATATTCTTCCTATAACTGAGATATAATATGAACCTTGGGTTTTATTGATCCTGGGAGTAGATTTTGATTTGAGTATGTGTATGTTAAGTTAACAGCCTAATGGGTTTCTAATTCAAATTTCTGTTCACTAAAGTCCACTGATACTCATTGTTTGGATTTGGTTTTATTTGAATTCAAGTTTTGATTGATATGTTAAACTGAGTTTTTCCCCTAAAGACTTAAATCTGAGATAATGTAGGACTGTCACGAATCGATTTCTTTTTTTTTCTTTTCCTAAAATCTGAGAACTATATTCTTTTAACCTTGTTCACTGTTAAACTCTAAATTTCTGAATGCACTCTTGTGCACTCTCATGTCTCTTGTAAACATAAGATCATAAGTATACACATGAATACCCTTCCTGTGACACATACACCCTCACCTATCCTGTTACACACTTTAACACATGGGTCAATTCCTGTGACACATGCACTGGAACCCATTGTTTTGTATGTCTACATACACATACATATAATCCTATTTTTTTCCAGGTTTCACACAGTGTATTAACTCCATTGATTGGTATTCACATTGCCTATTCACTACACTATACTAAGTCCCTATATACCTGAGATTACTTCCTATAACTGAGCAAGAATTTCCATAAATCTGAGTTGTGTTTCTTGTCACTGTTAGTCCATTCAAAAGCTGTTGTTTTATTTCACTGTTTCCAGGCTGAACATGTCACTGTTTTGCATTGACACTCATGTACACAGATTATCATGCCATGTCTATATCACCCACAAGGGTCACACACTCATGCCTCACCCTCACTCATGACCCACACACACACACACACACATACACTCACTCAACTCTCATGCCTCATGACACATACACACTTTAGCATATTAGTGACACCCTTGAACATTTTCCCTTTTTCCTTTTCTCTACATGTATATATATATAATATATATATATATTATATATATAATATATATATATATATATGTATTCTATATTAGATTGTGTTATGGCTATATAGGTATGTGTGATATGTATTTAGTAGCCTATAGGCTATGTATATTTTAAGTTAGATTATAATATATCTTTATGTGTATTAATTTAAGTATAGATATATTGTCATGTGTGAAATGTTATGGTTTGGTTGGTTCATTAGGCATGGTATTGCCTAATTAGCCTATGGCCTATAGTTGTCAGTGTAGAGTCTGGTTTAGACCTGTGTAGTCTTGTTAGACTTAGAATAGGCTAGTTAGACTAGTTTGACTTAGGTTTGACTTGGTTGACCTAGTTTGACTCCTAGGGTTGACCAGAGTTGACCAAGAGTTGATTTTGGCCTAGATTGACCTAGAATCATGTAGAATACATAGTAGGACTTCATTATATCATTTTAGACTTGTTGTGACTTGTGCTGTTCTGATTAGGAGCCAGACACCTCTCCTCGGACAGTATATTTACTTCAGACATTCAGATACGAGGAGAGTACATTCTCTGATCATTTCATATCCTGTTTAGAATTATTTTCCTGCTTTAAATTACTTTACTTGATACTGTCACGTTGGTCACACGGATTGGTACTATATAGATCTTTTTATGAGATGTTATCCCCATCGGGAGCATCGGATACAGCATGTTTTGTGCGTTTCACGAATCATCACGTATCTCTATGCTTCCTCCGATTCACGAATTGCTTGTGACACATGTACTCTCATGTTCACAGAGCCTTCATGAATCACCTTCACTATCACTCATTTTATGAGCCATGTAAAGTTTCACGAACCTTAACATAACTTGAACAGATCTTTGTGTATTGATTGGGGTTGGGGGAGTAGAAATAGACATGTAAATATTATCCAAGTAGCTGTAGTCATGAATCACTCTCTTAGCTGTAGTCATGAACCTCCTATGCCATTCACATGTTTATATTTTACTCTGACTCACTAGTCACTATTAGCTCTCTACTTATAGTAGATATTTCTATTACAGTTTTCTCTCTCTGTTTATATACAGCATTTCTTCAGTATCTATATCTTACTTTACTGCATGATTATATTTTCTAACCTGCTATGAACTGTTGAGATGTACTGTACTCGCTCCTGTCCTGACTGGACCAGTTGAAAATATTACAGAGGACGAGAAGGAGGCCTCGGAGGATACCTTCTTCGGACAGCTCTAGCTGAGGACATCACCCCACTGCCTAGACTAGTTTAGTTAGGCCTTATCTTATTTTCATGTTGTCTTGAGACTGTTTAGCTATATTTTACTTCTGTTCAGAGATGTTGAGTTGTATATATTCTTTCTTATTCAGTAGATGAGATATGTACTCTGGATATTTGCTGGGATATTATCTTAGACTTTTCTATTTTCAGTATTTCCTTGAGTTCTATATCATATCGTGTTTTCTTCCTCCTTAGTTGTGATTGAGTTCATTTACTGCTTAGTATTATATTGCTAGATGTATATTGACCTAGGACAGCGTTCTACCGCCGATACTGCGACGTAGGCTGGGCGTTGTGACGTTCTCGTACCCTCACAGTGGGTGCGGGTCGTGACACATTTTTAGTGGTGGCCTATGCAGGTCGAGTTTATGTAGTGGTACTCGAACTAGAGTATCACTACAGCCTGCAGTAGGATTAGGATGCATATTTTGAAGGTACTCAATCACTGTTAGGATTCCTTGAAAGATTCCTGGGACGACCCTTGAGAATCTTATTAAACTTCAATTTGAATCATTTTCCTTGCTTTGTTTCTCTCACTCCTTGATTATTGAATTTGATTTTGTTGGATCGTTGTAGATTTGATTTTTTCTATCGAGATGAATTTTTATGGCCTGAGTTACGATATTTTCTGATAACATATGTCGACGGGAATACAGGGATGGTAAAACGTTCTACTTGGTTATGGAACCTAGAGTTTATCGCAGCTATTTAGCTGGCATGGCAGAAACATAGAGACCTGACTTCGGATGTACGTATTGTCACGCCCCGATCCCGCAGAGTCCTTTTCGTCCTCGCTTCGGGCTCTTTGGGACCGTTCGTCCTCGCTAAGGCGTGATGCCGTGCAAGCCTAAGTTGCGCTTGCACAAGGCCAAGGCCTGAAACAAGACAAGATAGACAAGTTTGACAATACGCAGCAGAACGTATCGCAGATAATTGAAGCAGCAGCGGACATATTTCAGAATACAAGTATTGAACACAATGGTAACAAGAATATTTCTCTTCATTGATTTCATTTGAACAGATTACAAACTCTCGATTCTCTCTGATACAATATTACATTCTCTCAGAACTTTACAGATTACAATGATCCCGTACCCATACATTACATCCTTTTATATACAAAACCAAACTCTTGCACAGATGTCATCTCTTGGGCATCTCTTCTGATTTCTGGCTCCTGAGGATGAGGCACGGGCTATCCTTCTCGATGCATGGTGCACCTGCATACAGACTGATGATGGGTCAGTATATCAGCATACTGGTGAATGGTGTGAACAAAGAGCTACATTTTTCTGAAACGATCACTGTTCATTTAGTGAGAAAACATTTTCTTGTGATGTGATCTTGCTACTCTTTACCTAGATTCATTTCATGAATGCATTAGTCAGTTTACATTCTTTTGAAAACACATCTTTGAAAAGCCACAATCATTTCCATCTTAGCCGCTGTGCCTCCCACGGGTTCAGCTCGTCGCTAACCGCTGTGACTCGCATGGGTTCAGCTCGTCGCTAGCCGCTGTGACGCTCTTGGGTTCAGCTCGTCGCTAACCGCTATGACTCTCATGGGTTCAGCTTGTCGCTAGCCGCTGTGACTCTCTAGGGTTCAGCTCGTCACTAAGTGGATTCCCCAATGCGCATGCGATATCAAATGAATCATGCATAAATCGAGCAAGTCATAAACAATTCCATCTTCTTTTCAGGCAGGATACAGATCTCTTTTCTTAGCAGACAAGGGGTAGGTTCTCTTTTAAGCATACTCAAGATTTCAGTCTTGTTATTAACAAAAGCATTCAATCAAAAACTCAGATTCTTAAGGCGCAAGCGAATCAGCAAATGAGACTTCGTCCACTCACCCAGATTAATCGTCTTCTGTTGCAGAGCCAGCAAAGTTTCGTCCTCGAAACTTAAGTAAAAACTTACGATATCCTTAGCAACGATAGTCCTCATCCTTCGCCATCATCAATCCACGAAATCATAATTCAGATCATATCAAACTCTTGTTCAATCAAGCATTTCAATCTCAATCAATCAAATCGATAAAACATTGCCGGCATCATAAAAATATTTACGGACTTATTGTATGGAACGTTCATCTCATTATTGATATCGAGTAGGCAACGGAATTTCGATCAGAAGACATGTACAAATTCAATTGAATCAAAATTGGCCAGAGGATCGTGTTGCTCTGATACCATTCTGTCACGCCCCGATCCCGCAGAGTCCTTTTCGTCCTCGCTTCGGGCTCTTTGGGACCGTTCGTCCTCGCTAAGGCGTGATGCCGTGCAAGCCTAAGTTGCGCTTGCACAAGGCCAAGGCCTGAAACAAGACAAGATAGACAAGTTTGACAATACGCAGCGGAACGTATCGCAGATAATTGAAGCAGCAGCGGACATATTTCAGAATACAAGTATTGAACACAATGGTAACAAGAATATTTCTCTTCATTGATTTCATTTGAACAGATTACAAGCTCTCGATTCTCTCTGATACAATATTACATTCTCTCAGAACTTTACAGATTACAATGATCCCGTTCCCATACATTACATCCTTTTATATACAAAACCAAAATCTTGCACAGATGTCATCTCTTGGGCATCTCTTCTGATTTCTGGCTCCTGAGGATGAGGCACGGGCTATCCTTCTCGATGCATGGTGCACCTGCATGCAGACTGATGATGGGTCAGTATATCAGCATACTGGTGAATGGTGTGAACAAAGAGCTACATTTTTCTGAAATGATCACTGTTCATTTAGTGAGAAAACATTTTCTTGTGATGTGATCTTGCTACTCTTTACCTAGATTCATTTCATGAATGCATTAGTCAGTTTACATTCTTTTGAAAACACATCTTTGAAAAGCCACAATCATTTCCATCTTAGCCGCTGTGCCTCCCACGGGTTCAGCTCGTCGCTAACCGCTGTGACTCGCATGGGTTCAGCTCGTCGCTAGCCGCTGTGACGCTCTTGGGTTCAGCTCGTCGCTAACCGCTATGACTCTCATGGGTTCAGCTTGTCGCTAGCCGCTGTGACTCTCTAGGGTTCAGCTCGTCACTAAGTGGATTCCCCAATGCGCATGCGATATCAAATGAATCATGCATAAATCGAGCAAGTCATAAACAATTCCATCTTCTTTTCAGGCAGGATACAGATCTCTTTTCTTAGCAGACAAGGGGCAGGTTCTCTTTTAAGCATACTCAAGATTTCAGTCTTGTTATTAACAAAAGCATTCAATCAAAAACTCAGATTCTTAAGGCGCAAGCAAATCAGCAAATGAGACTTCGTCCACTCACCCAGATTAATCGTCTTCTGTTGCAGAGCCAGCAATCCGATCTTTCTGTTTATCTAGTGCCTTCGCGGAGCGGGGCACTATACGTATCTTGGTTATGAGATTTGGAATTCCTCACAGCTATACTAGTCGGCATAGCAAAAATTCTAGACGACATGATTATAGAGGTGCATGCCCCTGTTATGGACTCTACCGTTTATCGCAGCCTTGCTTACTAGCGTGGCGAGGATTCTGAGTATCATGATTTTGGACAGACGCATAAGATTATCAGATTGTATCTTGGAAAGGTTCTTAAATATATTATCTCTATCTTCATTCCAGTTATTATAAATTATTATTTTTCCATCATCAAATAATTTAGGAGTAGAGATCTTCTTAGCTTTATAGAGCTTATGCATATGTAGTTCTTTCTTAGTGTGTTGATTTGATGACTTGTGATTAGGCCCTTGTCTTAGGAATGATAGTATAGCCTGGCTTTAAATAGTAATTCTTGTAGCTGGTTCTCCTTTGTTGATATTTACTAGTTTTTCAGCCTTGATGATTGGTTTATATTTTATTTCCTTTCTCTTTCTTTCAGTATGTCACCCATGACCCGAGCTCGTTGCCTGAGAGCAGCTGCAGCTACTGAGAGTGTGCCTCCACCTCCTACTGTTCAGGAGGTAGTTATCCCTCTATCCGATCAGGTGGTGTGCACCTTCTGCCATTGAGGAGATGGTGGTAGCCTCGCCAGAGAGTCTTCCTTCACCTCCTTTCGTTCAGGAGAGAGCTGTGGATTTGCCTGAGACCGAGAGCCCTTCCCTACCCTCTGCACTCCATACTGTACCACCCGGGGGTTTGCTACTTGATGCAGCCCAGGTGTTTGCATTTTTCCAAGAAAGGTTGATGAGTCACAGAGAGTTCATGAGGAGGCCATGAGGAAGCAAATCCAGAGGTTGCTACGTCTGCGGGACTCTGTGCTTCTAGGAGGAGAGCCTAGCTCCAAGAGGGCGAGGAGCAGTACCCAGTCCTACCCAGAGTTTGAGGAGTACCCATTTATCCAGCCTATATCATCATACCCAGCCCAGTCTCCTATCCAGCAGAGGCCAGCTGAGCCGGAGCCTATCTGTGCCTACTGTAAGAAGTCTGGACACAAGTGGAACAACTGTAGAAAGAGACTAGGATTGTGCCTAATCTGTGGTTCAGCTGCACACTAGATGCAGCACTGCCCTGCTATACCTGCCCCAACCAGGGCCCTGCTTCCAGGAGGGAGTTCTGGTTCTCAGACCTAGCTGGAGGTGAGTTTGACCTAACCTTAGTATTCCTTTTTGAGAATTTTGATGCATCCCTTGCTTGTATGTTTTGATACCTTGTGATTGCCTAGTACTGTAGCATGGTTGGTATAACTAGAAGAGACCACAGACTGATATTGCATGCCATGACCCCATAGGTTACACTTTTCAACTGTATGATTTAAGATAGTTTTCTGAGACTTTGATTGCTGGGGGCTTAACCTAGAAGGGGTGCGACCATCTTAATTTCGAGGATGAAATTTTTATAAGGTGGGTAGGATTGTAACACCCAATTTTTCCAGAAGAGGGTAATTTTGAAATTTTGTAATTATAATTATTATAATGATATTTATTTCATATTATGATTTTTAGTGATTTTTAATTTTTTTAAACTATTTAAATTCATGACTTGTGTTTATGGTATTTTGCTAGTAAACAGTAGAGACTGCCTACCCTAGAGACTAGCCATGTGATTAGGGTATTTAGACATTTTGGGGGTTATTTGATTTTATTATAATTTATTTGAATTTATAGGAATTTTTAGAATTTATTTTGGAATTGTTTGAATGAGGGTTGACTAGGTTGACTTTGACTAGCAATGACCATGGTAGACCAACCTAGGAGCTAACCCTAGTTGAGTTTGGACTTGGTTAGGTTATGCAACCCTAGTTAGACTAGAGTTGACCTATGGTTTGATTATTTGACTCAAGTTAGGATTTAAGTCATAAGCCATGACTTGTGGTTGCACCTTAATCAATAACTTAGCCTTAAAAGCCCATAGGCCCACACCACTAGCTAAACCCTAACCCTAACAAGTCTTGGCCAGCCACTACACCCATTGGGAATCCCTCCTATAAGTATCCTCTTAGAAATTAGGGCTAGCCTCTTAGGAAGAACAAAGCTTTGGAAAGGTGAGTCTCCATCTTCAAAAATCCTTAGAAAATCCATTTTACCTCCTTTTTAATCCAAACAAATTCAATAGGTTCTAATTATTGTTTTATTGCTGTTGGAATTTGTTGTTCTCAGTTTTCTATCAATTTGAAGGAGTTTGGTGGCTTTTTGGAATCCTCATTGGAAGGGGTTTTTGTGTTGGAGAACACCATAGGTAAAATCCTAATCCACCCATTAAAATTCTAGTTTCTTTGCATGTAGACCTAGCCCTAAGTGTCCTGGTCCTGTAGGTATTCCTAGACCTAGGTTTTGTGTCCATTTCGTGTCCTAAATGGACACGTATCAACCTATAGACCTAGGTGTTTGATGAAATAAAAGGACATTTCGACCTGATTTTAGGAAACTTTTTGAATAGAAATTTAGGGTTTGTTGTCGCTTATCATTTTCTGTTGGACTGAGGTGGCCATTGTGTCGTCTCATGTCGAGATCTGGACACGAACACGCTGTTCTGACACAGCACATTGCCCTGCCACTCGAGGGCAATTACTCCCTGTACACGACACGTGGACCCTAGAAATTGACACAGCCTAGGGGCAGACACTGACACGAGGTCCTCAAAGTTTGAGACACTCTCGTGTCGTGTCGGACACGACGAACGTGTGCACTGCGCGTGCACTGTGCGCGGCTGTCACTTTTGGGCACTGATACGGCCTTCGTGTCGTGTCTAGACACAGCGTGGACACCTCGTGTTGACACGAGTGCGTAGCCCTAGTGTGGGCGTACACGTGTGCACGAGCACGTGTTCTAATTCGTGTCGTGTCGTGTCCTAGACTCTCTGGAACACGTGCACGACACTGTGTTGTTTTGTGTCTGTGTGTGTTGCTGATTTGAGTTTTCTCGACTTGGACACATCTGTGTCGTGTGTGGTGGACACGAATTGAACCCTAAGACACGTGCACATGTAGTATAATCATTTTCTACCTATTGATTTAAATCTTGACTGTTAATTTCTAATTCGAAGTTGTATGCCTATATTATCTGATACCGACTGTTTCAGTATTCCCCAGGAAATTCAAAATGATTAACCTATGTTGTGTGATAAATTATGTTGCATTATGACCTGGGAATTAACCTACATTCTAGGGATTCATTTGGCATGAGATGTTAGTTTCGAAACTTCATCTTTGGGCTGTTAGGTGATCACTGTAACCAGAGATCTGGTGACTGACATGATATGCACTGTTGTTCCTGAAAATTTAGGCCATGTGATTAAAATGGTTTTGTGTTAATTTAATAGTTAATTTGGACCACCTGCATATGTAATAGGTTAATGGCATATTGGTTAGGATTGGTGTTCGACAATTGGATTGTTGGATGTGTTTTTGAGTTACATTGCTTAGCTCTTAACTGAACTGTCATTTGGGTTAAATATCAACTGCAGAATTGATTTCCATATTCTTCCAATAACTGAGATATAATATGAACCTTGGGTTTCATTGATCCTGGGAGTAGATTTTGATTTGAGTATGTGTATGTTAAGTTAACAGCCTAATGGGTTTCTAATTCAAATTTCTGTTCACTAAAGTCCACTGATACTCATTGTTTGGATTTGGTTTTATTTGAATTCAAGTTTTGATTGATATGTTAAACTGAGTTTTTCCCTAAAGACTTAAATCTGAGATAATGTAGGACTGTTATGATCGATTTCTTTTTTTTCCTTTTCCTAAAATCTGAGAACTAAGTATTCTTTTAACTTTGTTCACTGTTAAACTCTAAATTTCTGAATGCACTCTTGTGCACTCTCATGTCTCTTGTAAACATGAGATCACAAGTATACACACATGAATACCCTTCCTGTGACACATACACCCTCACCTATCCTGTTACACACTTTAACACATGGGTCAATTCCTGTGACACATGCACTGGAACCCACTGTTTTGTATGTCTACATACACACATATAATCCTGTTTTTTTTCCAGGTTTCACACAGTGTATTAACTCCATTGATTGGTATTCACATTGCCTATTCACTACACTATACTAAGTCCCTATATACCTGAGATTACTCCTTATAACTGAGCAGGAATTTCCATAAATCTGAGTTGTGTTTCCTGTCACTGTTAGTCCATTCAAAAGCTGTTGTTTCATTTCACTGTTTCCAGTCTGAACATGTCACTGTTTTGCATTGACACTCATGTACACAGGTTATCATGCCATGTCTATATCACCCACAAGTGTCACACACTCATGCCTCACCCTCACTCATGACCCACACACACCACATGCCTACACTCAACTCTCATGCCTCATGACACATACACACTTCCTTTTTCCTTTTCTCTACGTATATATATGTATTCTATATTAGATTGTGTGGTATTGCTATATAGGTATTGTGATATGTATTTAGTAGCCTATAGGCTATGTATATTTTAAGTTAGATTATAATATATCTTTATGTGTATTAATTTAAGTATAGATATATTGTCATGTGTGAAATGTTATGGTTTGGTTGGTTCATTAGGCATGGTATTGCCTAATTAGCCTATGGCCTATCTGTGTGTCAGTATAGAGTCTGGTTTAGACCTGTTAGTCTTGTTAGACTTAGAATAGGCTAGTTAGACTAGTATAGACTAGTTTGACTTAGGTTTTACTTGGTTGACCTAGTTTGACTCCTAGGGTTGACCAGAGTTGACCAAGAGTTGACTTTGGCCTAGATTGTCCTAGAATCATGTAGAATGCATAGTAGGACTTCATTATATCATTTTAGACTTGTTGTGACTTGTGTTGTTCTGATTAGGAGCCAGACACCTCTCCTCGGACAGTATATTTACTTCAGACATTCAGATACGAGGCGAGTACATTCTCTGATCATTTCATATCCTGTTTAGAATTATTTTCCTGCTTTAAATTACTTTACTTGATACTGTCACGTTGGTCACACGGATTGGTACTATATAGATCTTTTCATGAGATGTTATCCCCATCGGGGCATCGGATACAGCATGTTTTGTGCGTTTCACGAATCATCACGTATCTCTATGCTTCCTCCGATTCACGAATTGCTTGTGACATGTACTCTCATGTTCACAGAGCCTTCATGAATCACCTTCACGTATCACTCATTTTATGAGCTATATGAAGTTTCACGAACCTTAACATAACTTGAATGGATCTTTGTGTATTGATTGGGGTTGGGGAGTAGAAATAGACATGTGAATATTATCCAATAGCTGTAGTCATGAATCACTCTCTTAGCTGTAGTCATGAACCTCCTATGCCATTCACATGTTTATTTTACTCTGACTCACTAGTCACTATTAGCTCTACTTATAGTAGATATTTCATTACAATTTTCTCTCTCTGTTTACATACTGCATTTCTTCAGTATCTATATCTTACTTTACTGCATGATTATATTTTCTAACCTGCTATGAACTGTTGAGATGTACTGTACTCGCTCCTGTCCTGACTGGACCTGTTGAAAATATTACAGAGGACGAGGAGAGGCCTGGGAGGATACCTTCTTCGGACAGCTCTAGCTGAGGACATCACCCCACTGCCTAGACTAGTTTAGTTAGGCCTTATCTTATTTTCATGTTGTCTTGAGACTGTTTAGCTAGATTTTACTTCTGTTCAGAGATGTTGAGTTGTATATATTCTTTCTTATTCAGTAGCTGAGATATGTACTCTGGATATTTGCTGGGATATTATCTTAGACTTTTTATCTTAGTATTTCCTTGAGTTCTATATCATATCGTTTTCTTCCTCCTTAGTTGTGATTGAGTTCATTTACTGCTTAGTATTATATTGCTAGATGTATGTTGACCTAGGACAGCGTTCTACCGCCGACACTGCGCCATAGGCTGGGCGTTGTGACGTTCTCGTACCCTTACAGTAGGTGCGGGTCGTGACACAGACGGAGGTGCACCTCCAATTTGGCAAGAAACGCCAACCTGAGTCGGCACAACAGAAGCTGCGGTCTCGAGGCCCTGATGAACAAGATGAGAGGTAGCCAGCTTCTCGATAGTATCCCCTGAACCGAAGCGATGAGATCGTGTCTTCATAACCATCATGAAGACAGATCAAAACAAGAAGCAATTTCTAAGAATGAAGCGAAAATTCAAAGGAGAACATTTATATTCAAGGGAAGTCAATAAGCAATAATTTTAGACAAAAGGAATCGGATTAAGAGTTTTTCCTAATGTGATTGAGTACCTCCAAGAATATCCTAATTCTACTGCAGGCTGTAGTGATACTCTAGTTCGAATACCAGTACATAACTCGACCTGCATGGGCCACCACTAAAATGTGTCACGACCCGCAACCTAGAGTAAGGGCACGAGACGTGGGTACGTCCAGCCTACGTCGCAGTGTCGGCGGTAGAACGCTGTCTTAGGTCAAACATCTAACAATATAAAGGTACCTGTACAGTATATACTCTCCGAATGGAGGTAACATAGCAGATACAGTCTCAATCACAACTAAGGTAGAGCAAGATAAAGATAGGTAAAACATGAAATCCAAAAGAGATACAGCAGATAGAAGTCTAAGTGTCTAAGATACACAAACCCAGAAAATATTTCAAGGCTTAATACAGTAATCCATAGAATAAATACAACTCAATACAACTGAAATAACTAACTATACAACCTCTACCGTGTCTTCTCTAGGCTAGCAGGCAACCTCCAGGCTATCTGTAAAATTTATCAACAGGTCCAGTCAGGACAGGAACGAGCACATCTCATCTAGAAAACCCAAGTAAATGACAGAGAACTATAAAGCAGTTATAGACAGTTGTATTAATGAAAATGACAGTTTATATTCAGGTGATGGTAAGAAAGGCAGATAAAGTGCAAGGAAAGTAAATAACTAAACAAGAGAAGAACCATAGCAATAAAGACTGTAAAAATAGAACTAGCTGAACCAGGGTAACATGATATAAGTCCAGACAGTAAATGTAAACAAGTGTAAGACCAACGTAAATCCAGGCAACATGAATCTGATACCAGGTGATTCCAGTACAAGATGAGTCCGGTATAAGATGATTCCAGTCAGTGATCAAAGATTCCAGGGTGAGTCCAGCCTATACTCTAGCTGTGTGTTTTAAAATACCGAGATCGACATGTAAACGGCTGTAGATAATCAGGCACATCTTTTACTGATCAGGCGAGAGATGGCTATGCTTCCAGTAGATTCCAGTTGAGAGATTCCAGATTGGGGTATGTCTACATGTCTTACTCTAGTATTTCCCCTCCCAGCAAGCGAATCCAGAATTCCGAGACAATGATTCAAGATGAGTCCAGCCAAAATATAATGATACCAGTAAATGATTCCAGTAAATGATTCCAGTAAATAATTCCAGTAGGTAATTCCAGTAATAGAAGCCAGGAATGATGATACCAGTAATAGAGGCCAGAAAATAAAAGTGTGTCGTATACATGAATCCAGAATATCCATACGTGTTGTAATAGAAAATCACATACAACTAACTAGAACTGAAGTACAGTAATTGACAAATAAATGAGAGAACTATCAGAGAATGTACTCGCCTGATGTCTGAATGTCCAAAGTAAATATACTGTCCGATGAAAGGTGTCTGGCTCCTAATCAGAACAGCACAAGTCACAACACGTCCAAAATGTTAATATGAAGTTCTACTCTGCATTCTACATGATTCTAGGTCAATCTAGACCAAAATCAACTCTTGGTCAACTTGGTCAACCCTGAAAGTCAAACCTAGGTCAACTATGGTCAAACTAGGTCTAACAAGTCTAAATTAGGTCAAACAAGTTATTCTAGGTCTAAACAAACTAAGTATATGCAAATCAAGTATCCAAGATAGCTACTAACTCATAGCCTAAGTCACTTGCTAAACCAAGCACAAAACTAAACCATAAGCTAACAAGGCACACAAACTTAGTCATATAATGTATATATATTATTCACATTCACATATTCATATACATAGATATATATAGGAAAGTTATATATATATATGCACATACATATATATATATATATATATATATTATATATATATATATATATATATAGAGAGAGAGAGAGAGAGAGAGAGAGAAAGAGAGGTAAAAGAGTAAGTGAGTATGTGTGTGTTTGGCATGTGTGTGAAAGGATATGTGTTAATGTTCTAAAATTTAGTGATAGATAGGTGTATGTGACATGGGATACATGATGTCAAAAGGTGTATGAATGCATGTGTGTAAAAGGTTATAGGTTAACTCAGTTTATAGAAATACATACATACATACTTACCTTGTATACATGCATACATACATATCATGTATATTACATTTACATGATACATACATGTATACCTGTATTATATTATACTTACATTCATGCATATTAGATACTTGTATTTATATTAACATATTGCAAACATTCATTTCATTCATGCATCTATGCATTACCTACATGTTTTATACATATGCATACATTGTATATTCATATCATTTCATACATTAACATAGAGACATACAAACATACACACATCATATATTTCATACCTTGCATTACCTACATATCATGTTATATATTATCATTCATTCCTTTCATATATTACATTCTATATTACCTATATACATGTATTTCCTCCATTCATTCATGCTTGCATCATATACTCTACATTACCATACATGTTATCATTAAATATTGCATTACAATATTTATACATTATGCATTCATATCTATCATTACATATATATCTTGCATTCATATTTAGCATTCATTATATGCTTTCATGCATACATTGTATATCATTCTTTCATTTATGCATTGCTTATATGCATTATATTAATAGCATTCCTACATGCTTGCATTCAACCATATATATAAATTAATTTAAAGAGAATATATATCATATATATATCATTTTATTCATCTAACATATCATGCATTACATACTCTATATTCATTTAATATCCATACTACATAGGCTCATAGGTTACACAAAATGCATATATCGTATAGTCACTCTTCTACTTAAAACCAATACTGTACAAATTGGGCATTCATTAAATTCTAGGATTAAAGTATGTTATAGATCTTTGTGTTAGCTTTCCGAAACTTTAAACGGATCACATTTTCGTGTCCGAAAGCTCCCGGAATCGCGAAAATAGCGAAACACGTTCGTCTTTCGTACAGCTGACACTCAAATAATTCTACAGAAAGTTACAGAAAGAATTTGGCTTAATAAAATATATATTTGGAAATCTAACTTCGATATGGTTTTTTTTTTAAAAACGGGAGATAAATCGGAGTTCTAAGCTAAAAGTTATGACATTTCTAAGTTGCTCTAGGTACTAAAAACGTAGATAAAAATTATGACGAATTTGGGTTGTTTGGACAAAAAACACATGTAGGCCAAAATACTTGGATACCAACATAGCTATCTAAATAAAACTTATTCTAACCATCCTAAATAAGATCAATCAACTATCTAACCATCTAACCACACACACACATAAATATATATATATATATATATATATATATATATATATATATATATATATATATATATATATATATATATATATATATATGCACACAAGTGTCCAAAATAGGGGTTTTTTCCCACTAGGACACAATCACAACACAAAGAACACTCCTATGACCTCCAAATGGACACGAAATGGACACAAATGGAGATACAACCATGTGGGTCATTCCTATGGGTTCAAAATAGACCTATATGTAGGAGAAAATGAAAAGGAGAAGGGATTTATACCTCCCGATAGATCGAATCGAAGAAAAGCCTTCCCGGAGCGCCACCGACACGTAGAGATTCCAAAAGGACACGAACGAGCTCCGAATCCTCCCAAACTTGGGTAGCTTCCTCCTTGGCTAGAA
Organism: Iris pallida; assembly: GCA_029216955.1. NCBI lineage: Eukaryota > Viridiplantae > Streptophyta > Magnoliopsida > Asparagales > Iridaceae > Iris > Iris pallida. Next base: position 2,907 of record JANAVB010001753.1, on the reverse strand, counting down.
TGGAGAAAGAAAGAAGAAGATTTGGTGGCGAAATGGAAGGATTTGGTGGAGAAATTGCTAGGGATTGGTCTCTAGAAATTTGGGAAAGAATAAGAGCGAGAGTGTGGATGAGAATAATGAAATAAACTTGAGCCTATCCTCTCCCAAAGTGGCTGGCCATATGGGGCTATTTGTCCTATTATGGTAAGGTCCAAAATGCCCCCACTAACCTATTCTATTAGTATTAGGAAAGAGCTAATTGGTTGGGCTAAATTAGTCATTCTAAAGTCTCTAATCACACTAGCCTTATTCATAATAATTAGTCTAACCTCTAACTAAAATATTTCTATCATATGGGCTATGTCTAACTAATGTATGGGTCCACTAAAGTCAACACTACCTCCGGTCCCCGTTTCAAGTCGGATTGAGCTGAAATTCGAACCCGACTCAAATAATCCCAAAACAATATCATAAATAATAAAATAAATTCCAAAAATATTTCAAAAATACAAAATGACAAAAGTACCCCTGTTCTTGAAAACTGGACGTGACAAATTCCTCGAAATTAAAACCAAACAATAGTAAAATGTCAAAATCACAAGTCATAATTTTAAATAGTTTAAAAATGATTAAAAATTACCAAAAATCATAATATGAAATAATAATCAATAAATAATAATTATAATTACAAAATTTCAAAATTATCCTCATCTGGAAAACTGGGTGTTACACGACGGTCAAGGATCTCCACTGGCTGCTCCTCGTAAGTCAATCTCGGACCCACCTATAACTCTGAATAGTCCACCACATGACTGGGATCTGGAATGAAACTTCGAAGCTGGGATACGTGGAAAACGTCGTGCACTCCCTCCAAGCTGGCTGGAAGCGCTAGTCGATATGCCACGTCGCCAATTGTGCCGTCACGTCGAAAGGCCCGATGAATCTCGGACTAAGCTTCCCGCCTCTGTCGAAACGAATGACGACCTTAGTCAGCAAGATCTTTAGAAACACACTATCTCCAACTGCAAACTCCAGTGGCCGTCTGCTGTTGCCCGTCCAGTACTTCTGCCGATCCTGTGCAACTCTAAGACGTCCTGAGCCTTTGAGATTGTCACGCCCCAGAACCAGAATACTGGAGAGCGGGGGCAGACATAGCCAGCTACGTATATTGAAATGGATTCCATCTCGCTATACGGTCACGGCTGTCTAGGATACATGAGGGTTTATCTACAAGCCAACAGTCTCTTAAGGTCATGAACAAGCCTAGTGTCTCAATCATAAGCAAGTAAGTAAGAGTCACAAGATGTATGATCATTAAATATACAATAATAAGGCGTCCCAAATATTACATATTCAGCTGATCATGAAGCTAGTCGTTACAAAATGTTAGGACTAGCAAGAGTTTAGTCATACATGATCAACCCTAGGATTTGTCAATCATGTTACAGCCCGTAGGCAGATAGTAAGTAAGTGCAATCGAGCTAAACAGGTGCTCGTCGGCTAAACGCCTCAAAGAATATTTTTACAATAGAGCGGGAGAGCCAAAAATAACCCACTCGTTGCCAGGGTTCCGTCTAGTGGCCACCATCTGGCTGGGAAGTTGGTAGATCCTCTGGAGCTGCTCCGAAATCTGGCCACACAAAACCAGCTGGGTCAGACCCCAGAAAGAGCAAGTGCCACAAAGGAGGCTTCACTTAAGAACTAAAACCAGCAATCAGCACAGGAATATAAGTATAAATAAAATAAGGACTGGAATAAAAGAAAACATATCAGGATAATATACGACGAGATAACCATAGAACTATTCAGATAGCCAGGTTACAACCCGTAAACCAAACAAGGACCGGGGTTGTAACCCTTCGTCTGAACGGAGCTTGGTTTCTCACCATTTATCGGTAAAATAAATACAGCATTCTGGTCATTCAATAATCTGGAACAGGGTCAGGGCAAGACTAGACTGGTTAGACTCCATCCAATCACTTCACGGCCAAGCAAGAATTACGGCTTGATACTTTAACTAACTAGGGTTGTCACAAGCCTAATTACTAACAAGATGCAGTGAGATTATTCCACAGCCACAAGCCATGCAGACCATCCAGGTCACCCAGGTCGAGAGATTAGGGTTGAATTCAGGTGGGTACATCGTCCAGGAAACGCATGTACCCTTAAGCAGTTTGAAGGGTGCAACACATGACAGTGTGCTGGAAATGTGCCCTACTCGACGGCAGGCTGCAGATCCCAAGCGCGCCCAGGTAACGGGATTGCCTGTAGCTGGAAAATCTCTTCATGACTAATGTATTAATCTAGTTGTTAACCTTAGTCCATTTTAGTAGGTACTCCTGACCGTGGTACTCAGGAGTCCCCTTCTAGACATGATGCAAGACAGGACTGGATTATTTGTACAAGCACAATCGCCCACGGTGTCCAGGTTATTCATACAGGTTATGTCATGTCAGGTAGCCGTCGTAATAGCTTATCAAGATATAACATGTCAGGTTTATCATGTCAAGTGTACTTGTCAGGAGTGTGCCACGATGGGCCACTATCAGTTCATGTCAGGTCATTATGTCAGGAGTGCACCACTACGGATCACTATCGTGTTATGCTCAGGTATCATTTCCAAACATATTAAACAAATCCATGATTATCAAGTTCATGACAAAAGGCATAAGGATATAAAATGGACGTTAAATATCTAATAAAATATCAATATACAGGGCTATAGAAGATCAAGGGTAATCAGGCTACGCTCAATCCAGGCTACGCTCAGGCTAGCGTACGCTCAGGTCGGCGTACCAAAGGATCCATACACTTCCAATGGGAAGCGTACGCAAGGTTCAGCGTACACAAGGGCACGCTCAAGCTACAGGTCAGCGTACGCTCAAGCTAGCATACGCTCAAGACTGCGTACGCTCGAGCTAGCGTACG